>JAUMHA010314024.1:1199-14520 GCA_032359765.1 Saxidomus gigantea | reverse complement strand
GTCAGATATAAATCATATTTCTATCTGCCTAACATATCCGACTAAATCATCTCGATGTTGATTGGCTGCACGGTTAGTGTGCTTATTTGATTGGCTGCACGGTTATACCTGGTTCTGTACTATACACGTTTTATTTATAGTTCTGAGTGCTACACGGTAAATCGAGTAGAGTCGTGAAGCGTGTAGCGTTCGTGTTGCAAGCGAAAGAAACCGTGTGCGCGGGGAACCCACACGCAGGCGCCACTGTTATAACGTGTATGTAAATGTTCCTTATGTATTACGATACATAAAACCATCTGCCGCCAAAGTAGAATCAACAATCGGAGGCTCATGTGGGAACAGGAGGCCCCGTTAACATTTTAGATAGAAATAGGTATGCATCTGAACAATCATACAGTGAAAAGTATTATCGTGGATATTGTTCTGGAACTGGATATATAACCAGCTTTTAAATATGTGTTGGAAATTCATTTAGTATTAGAATATACTCATATTTTCATCTGGAAGAAATCTATGTTGCCATTTGTTTGCGGAGAACTGTGAGCCCATGCGAAGTTAAATTGTATTTGCCTTGTATAAATAATATCATTTTGGTATGTTCCGATGAAACCCTGGTATATTTTGCAAATTTCATCCAATACTCCACAAAGTTCATAGATATCTTCCTAATACAACAATAGACTTGTCAAAATTGCTGATATTCCGATCTGGTATGCAAGAGGTTGATGCGAATGCCTGGAAATTCCTAAAATTATTTCAACCCAGACCAAGTTTACTATGAGAAGCTGACAATTTATCATTGCTAAATGCATTTTTTAAATTTGAATGTTAAAAGTACGAAAGGTACTGAAGTAACCGCAGTTGACTATTGGAAATGGCACTTTGGCTGTCCGTTTAATGTGTTTTTCTTCTGTCTGTATATGTATAATTATGCATGCAGTTATTTGCCTGAAACCAAATATTAACAAGAGATGTGTGTAAAACATGTATGACCCCCCGAAGGCAGTCAATAAGATGTCAATAAGATAATCAGTTGATTTCCAATAAGAGATTGTTTTTAACATGTTGACAACAAAATCAAAAGTGGTCATCTACTTGTCATGACCATCCAACCAAATATGTTTAGGACACTACGCCAGCGCGTTATTTAGTTTTAAATCCAGCAAGATTGTTTGTGTAAACACTCACCGTCACCTTGACCTCTAACCTGTTGACCTTGGTATAGGGGATATGTTTGTCATGATCAATTTACACGCTCGGACAAGTTTTTCTATTAAAGGATACTGTGACATTATAAAATCAATGGATTCATTTATTGTAAATATTGTAATTAAAATCAAAGGAAAAGTTGGAAATCTATCTTCAATTTGGTTAACCTAATATTGTTTTAGGACTAATTTTGTGTGTCTGAAATCCTAACACTGTGGATGAATGTTCCCCGTTTAGGACCTCTAAATATTTCTTTACATATTAAGGACTACATAATATATCACATCATTTATCATTTTCAAAACTTCTCGAAGTCAAATGAAACAGTTTTTAAAAAACTTCGTTAGCTACCCTGTCATCTCCAAATAGTAACATGCTGACATTTAACGTTAATTTTGTAAGTCAACTTTCTAATAATTATAATAAGTGAAACAGAAGAATGAGTGATCTGCATACGATATGGATTATCTCTCAAACGAGCATTACACAATTTTTACGTTTATCAGGTGCTTTACATATTTGGATTTAAACAAACCTTATGACAATGTGTCTTTGATGTCGTTATCGGGCGAGTTCCAAAATCCGATTGCCGAGGGTTAAAAGAGACATCATTAAGGTGGAATGCGCCTCATACCTATTTCTCGAATTTCCTCATGAAATTTACACTGTGCATAATTCAGGATATTTCTGATTGAACCCCGCTTTCATTTGTTTGATAGCTGTTATGGTTTCTATGCTATTATGCTTCAAACATGGCCACTAACGTCACTTTTTGCACAGCACGCTATTTCATGTCAGTTCTATGTTTTTCCTTCATCGCGCTTTAGATTTAAAATGAAATAAAAATATGAAATAATATGATCATTGCATTTAAAACGTCCTACACAATGATGTATAATTCAATGGAAACGTTTTGACGCTTTCGACGTTAGTCGCATTTTTGTGACGTCAGAACGGGAAAATTCTACAAGAGTCTTGCTATAAATTTTGCCTTAAAAGTTTTTTTATTCAAAATCTGCTCGATGAAAAAACGTATAATTTTGATATGGTATGTAAAAATCATTTTCCGTTTTTTTGAAACAATAAAAAAGATAGGTCACCGACTTCGTTAATTTACGATTTCACCAAGTTTTACCCCTACCCCACTGAACATATTCACTTCAACTTTTGTTCATTTTGTATAAAATATAATCAAAAACATTGCAAAACTGCGTGTGCTATCAATTTCTTCAACTGACGTCATTTGACGTCATGATATCTTGCTACGTAAACAGTAACCGGAAATATTTAACGTACATTTTTGTAAACATCGAAATGGAGAGACATAAAGGAAAATTTGTTAGTTTTAAGAAAATAGTCAAAGTTATTACAAAATTTAAATGTATGTGAGCGATTAGGCAACTACAAGTATGTTCTAGAAAGAAGGATTGTCGACTTAAGATTTTTTGCTGAAAAATTTGATGACGGGTGCAGCAAGTGTAAAGAGCGGTTTTTGTTTAAGGATATAGTTGATGAAAAAATTAAAGGACTTTGTTCATTGGTTGTATTTCAATGTTCAACATGCGGAAATGAAACAAAGATTGCAACATCAAGGGCGTCCAGAGAAACCAAAACAAACTTTAAGAAATCGCCATATGCCGTTAATCTAAGGGCTGCAATTGGTGAGTAGATCTACAATATCATAGTAAAATGGTTTCATTCCTGTTTTATTTATCTATATTATTTTCGTTGGAATGTCCCTTCGGGGATCAGTTATACACAGCAGAAACATTTACACAAATAGAACCGATACTATTTTGTTCATTTTACACGAGTTTAACAGTTCTCTAAGAGTGAGACTTTTTTCTGAAAAAATATTATTTGCCGAACAATCGAGAGAGAGAAAGAGAGAGAGAGAGAGAGAGAGAGAGAGAGAGAGAGAGAGAGAGAGAGAGATGGAGAGAGAGTATTTCCTAAAATCATTTACAACTATACAGAGGTATGGACTACACGTTTGTATGCCCTTTTCAGATATAGATTGCAATAACTTGTTCCACAATCGGAGCGAGTTAAAATGATGTTTAGTGCTGTTGCTTCATTTAATTTAGTGTACATTTCATATTTCAAAATACTATAATAGTGTTCCTCTACAACAGTTGCCAATTTTTCATAAATATGTCATGTTTAAAGTCCAAGGATCACATTTACAAGAAGCTCTCATTTTATCATAAGATGTCTTACTGACAGAAAAGACCTTAATTTGTGCCAAAACCATTCCTCACTTTACTTTTTAAATTGAAAAGTACATATTACAAGCAGAGCGCACTTTCTTGTGATGATTTTGCAAAAAAGCAAGAGCGCCAAGATGGCACTATATCGCTCAACTTGGTACAAGACCTCTTGCCTGATAGAAGATCACTAGACAATGTTATAAACCAAATAGGTTTTCCTATAAAAGCCTATGTAAAAGTAAGTGACCCCCCCTCCCGGGGCAAGGTCAATTTTGATCCCAGGGGCATAGTTTGAACAATTGTGGTAATGGTTCACTAGACAATGCTATACGCAACATATCTAAGCTCTAAGCAATGTGGTTTCAGAGAAGAAGATTTTAAAACTTTTTGCTATATTAGCCTATGAAAAACTAAGTGACTTCCTGGGCACGGTCAATTTTAATCCCAGTGGCATAATTTGAACAATCTTGGTAGAGGTCTACTAGACAAGGCTACATGCCAAATAGTTAAGCTCTAAGAGAAGAAGATTTTCAAAGTGTTTACTGTTTGTTGCCATAGCAACCAGAGTTCTGCATGGAATTGAATTTTTTGAACACTTTTGTTAGAGCTTCATGCAAAAAACAACCCTGCATAGTTTCATCAACATTGGCCTAGTGGTTTCAGAGGAGATGTCATTTGAATAAATATTTTGACGGACGACGGACAATAATCCATCAGAAAAGCTCACCCTGGTGAAGCCATGTGAGCTAATAAGAAAGGTTTTCTTAAAGACACAACTCAAATACGAAAGAAAGGCATAATTATGTCAGCGTCATTGTTTTAAAGTGAATAGAACATGAGTATATCGTACCTATAAACCAGAACATTCCAAGTGTTCCTGGGGCTTTAATATTTATACAGAAATTGCATATGTGTTTAGTGCATTGTATTAACTTTATAAGTGTATTCATTGCAAAAGGTAGTCTTCTTTTTAAATTAAAAAAGTCCATTACATAAAGCTTGTCAGACAATGTCAGAGGCAGGAGCATGGCTATTTCCCTTTCTTTAACCCATTAGGGTATGAAATACACATTACCGGTACATGACATGGACCGCCACCTTCATTTAATCACAAACTGCGCCCTCAAAGCACCAAAGTGTTCAGTGGAATGAATTTTTGGCATGTTTCCATTTTGATAATACGGCTTGATACTAGTACTACCCAAGTGCCTTTCCTCAAAATATGTGCCGCAGGATATGCCCAATCTTTGGCTAGGTTTTTGCAATTGAAAAAATCACTTCAAACCCATTAGTGTGATGTTAATCAAAACATTTAGAAAACTAGAGCGGTCATTGGAAAGTAACAAATGTGGTACGCAAAATATATTTGAGACATGGACACCATTCTATGAAATTTTCGTGAAAACAAATCAAATTGTAAGTTTTGGCTTACAACTGAATAAAGTCAATGGAAATAACAACAATTGTTATATTTTACTTAATACGTTTAATTATAAGAAATACTGAATACAATTTACAGTTCTAATATAAAAAAGAAATGCAAATTTCGTTTTATATTGGTCGCGAAGCACAGTCCTGTCTGGATGATAGGATAAGTTTAAGAAGCGACCCGCTTCATTGTCTTATTGTGTTTGTAAAGCGTAGCCAAGTGATAAAGTTTTAACTTTTGTTAATATAATGTTTGTATAATTTAGAGATACTTGCATTGTGATCTAAAGCTAGATTCTACGTGTTTTATGAATAAATGTAGTTTAAACTGCTTTAATAGTCAATATACATGCATGCTGTTTTTGTTTCTAGAGACATGTCTTGAATATTAATGATCGTCAAAACTCCGTCGCTGTAACTCCAGTAAAGCAATTTTATACTGCATTCCCTCATTTCAAGTACTAGATAGCAATGTATTTAAATGTATGAAAACCTATCCAACATTAATAGATGCTGAAATACTTCGGAGTGCTATTGAAATAAAAAAAATATTTCGCGGCGTCTTTTCTGTCTTGATTATTGTTTCATCTTGTTCAGTACAGGGTGCAACTTGTTTAAGTTAGTTTAGTGTTATTTTAGGTAACTTTCTATTTCTTTGAGCATTGAACTTCAAGATTTTGAAATAAAATATGTTACGCCACGACAAAACCTTCATACGCAATGGCTTTGAAGTTGGAAATTTTTCAGGTCATCTGTTAGACACTTTTGGCAATAAATCCATTATGTCTAATTGAAAGGTCATTACTGTCAGTCATAAAGAAAGAAAACCTGCATTTCTTTCTCTTATCTAAAGGTATTTGCAGTGGTGATCTGCAAGTAATGAAGAAATTCAAGAAAAACTAAAATGTTGAATTGTAACCTGTATACGTTATTTCAAGATATTCCCATTATTTTGGTCACCTCAACTTTCCGGGGAGTTAATTCTTTCAGCAAACGGAAGTTATTGTATTAGCAAAATGTTTCAAATATCACTAACAGAAGAATTTTTCAAAATAGCTTAAACAAGTTACACACCTGACTGTTGTCACGTATTACATGTGTTACAAAATGCTCATCTCAGTGGTTGCCGGTTAGAGCCCAAATGGGGTCACAACTGTACTTCATATGACACCAGAACTGTTTTATTTCCAGGAACAGACTCGAGAAACCTCAAGCTTTCTTCACAATCAAGCTAAGATAAATTAGTTCAACTAAAATATTCAATGGGTGCGGGAAATGAAGTCAAACTGTCATTCAGTCCTTCAAATCAAATTTGTAAATCTTGTTCATATACTTGAGACAAACAAAGAGGGATGGTGTGCATTTCACCTTTGAATACGATAAGTGAAATGTAGGTGCAAAAGTGTAAAAAAAACCTATATGTTGAATGACGGACATCAGGCAATAACAGTAGCTCATCTCGAGCAATGTTTGCTCCGTGAGTTAAAAATATTGAAGTGAAATAACTGACAAAACTAGATTTTCAATATGTTTCGAATATTTGTTTAACACGTTCAAAACGATTAGATTTATTGGAAAGAAAAAATATATCGATACAAATAATAATTAATGAAAAACCTCTGATAAGGGAGACTACTCAGTATACCCTTTTTAGAATTGGTTAAAAAGACTCAATCTCATCTCAAAGTTTATGAAAAATATTTTATATTTTCTTTGCTTTCAAGTGATAATCATGATAATAATAATTATTTTTCCAAAGGAAATAAAAGGGCTAAGATGGCAATATATCGCTAACATTGGGCCTACTTACATGACTTATAACCATTTGTGACCAAATTTCAGCAGAAAACGATACATCATCAATACAAAACGTTCATTTTTACCTTAACAAGAAAAATCTTCTGACCAAGTAACATGATTTACTATAAATGTACACACGATTTTTAACTAGGTAATCTAGTTATGTTTAACTCAACCTAAATTTCATTAAAACAGTAGTTGTGATAATTCACTGTGACCATGATCTACTAACCCGAAAACCAGTAGAGATCATCTACTCAGTAAGACCAATCATCCCATGACGTTTGAAGACTCTTGGTTAATAGATATCAATATATTGAGTGGAAAATATTTTCAAAGTTCATGTCACTGTGACCTTGAACTTTGACCCACCAACCCCCAAAAACCGATAGGGGTCATCTACTCAGACCAATCATCATATGAAGTGTGAAGACTGTGGGTCTCAGCGAAAAAAAAATTCCAAGTTGGATCACATATGTTATACAAACATTTTGGCCTGTGAAACTATTTTTTTCTTCTAAAGTTAGTTCGTGAATAAAGAATTATGCTTGTACAATATTGTTTAAACACCATTTCTACAGCTGTTCCCTCTCTCTCTACATATATATATATATATATACATGTATTATAATTCAGGATGCATCCCTTTAGAATGCACGCTAACAGAAGTCTCATATGGTTTTCTCTACCACAGTTTGCAGTATACAGGAACATATTTTCATGAATATCAGTCCCTTGCTTGCATGTGTTTCCTTTTAATCAATTCCCACTTCCTTTGATAACTTTGTATCGTTATCATGTTACCTTTCATATAATATATTTGACCATACTTTGCATAATTATGACTGTTACTTAGGACATTGTTCAAAGTTAGTGTTACTACTATGTCAGTTCTGATACTCTAGTTGCCCAGGTTACAAAACACATTTAACATGCACTAACATATGCCAGAGTTACAACCTGTATTTTGTGTAGCCAATCAACCTTTGAGAAGTTTATTTCTCATGTGTTTCACCATTTTCGTGCTTTAAGAATATCGTGGTGTGCATCTGAAGTCATCTGTTGCTATTTAGATTGCCTTTCACATGTGTGCAGCTGAAGTCATCTGTTGTTATTTAGATTGCCTTTCACACGTGTGCAGCTGAAGTCGTTTGTTGTTATTTAGACTGTCTTTCACATGTGTGCAGCTGAAGTATTCTGTTTTTAGTTTGCCTTTCACATGAAATTTTCAACCAATTTGCCTTCTGTTTATCTATGACTATCAACGGATGCAATCTTTGCTGAAAGTTCATCCGAAAAACTCCAGGATTTTGAAAAAATATATATCCTGTCAGTACATCAGCAATGGTGTGATATGTAGAAAAAAATCTGATGAAAATAATTGTTCATACATTAGTTTACATACCGTCTACATCTATATAAATCAAAATCTTGAGCAATCTTAAGGCCCTGATCTTAGTCGGCAGAAAAATCTTATCAAACATAATATTTATTCATTTCACTAATTTAGAATTACCTATAAGTATGTAGTTGTTTCAGAATAAAAAAAAGGTAATCAAATTAAAACAACAGTAAAATGTCTTCAGCTTGTTTGAAATTCTGTTGAATTTTGAGAGGCTCATAACACGTAAAGGTTACGTAAAATATTTCTTTCAATATTATGAGTTTCATATTGTTACCTTTTGAAGGGATTATAACTACATGTTTTATGCCAATTTTGGACCGAGGGGAATTTAAAGTACACGCAGTAAATGCATTAAAACGAAATAAAAGTACCAGTTATGTAATATAGAAAGCAACTTTCAAAGAACTCAAAATCTTTATAAAAAGTTCAACTGATTGGTAAGAATAAAATGTTAAAGGAAATATGCATTTTGTATTTTATGGATTGATCAGTTTTTCAGTTTCTGACCTGTAGAATGTAATGAGGTCAAGTTTACGGACAGATGGACAACGGACAAACAAACATCATGACATAAGCTTAGCCAGACAAAGGACTTTGCTGAGTGAAGTTACATTATGTTGGTGATATTTTTTATATTTTAGTAAAATCCTAAATTAATCCTTGCATTGCTGAGCAACAATTTATCCTACCTTTGTGACTGATCAACATGATTATCCACCCAGGTTGATCATGATATGCACTCTCAACTTTTAAGTTTTTTTATCCCTTTGAACAAAATATACTATTTTTCACTAATTGTCTACTAATTTTATAAACTCTGCGTGAATACATTGTACATGTTTTTGTTTACAATAGCAAATCAGCCTCAGTTATCAAAACTGTGAAAGAGACGATCAAGATGACTTAATACTGCTCGGCTCGTTATGACTAAGGTCAAGTGAAGACACTTATTTAAGAATTCATATAAAAATATGTAAAGTCAATTACAGTCCATCGGAATGCTTTTACTTAGTTTCATGTACAGGTAAACTCGAACATCTATAACTCGAAAACACTGGATTATTCAAGGACTCCTGTCGGTCTCGGCATTTACATACATGTTTAACCAGAAATCACCATGGATAACTAGAGCATCGATAAGTTGAGAACCCAGGGCCACTCAGGGCCTGCCAGATAGATTTCTTACTAAAATTACCAGCGGTAACTCGAGGTCACTGATAATCAGATTTTTCTCACCTCCACTGGCACATCATTTTTTCATGGAGATGAACGTTGCCCCGTTTCTTCAGAGGGTTAAGCGACTGACCGGTATCTGCGGAGGAAAAATGGCGGAAAGCAGTTGTTTGAAAATGAAATCAATGGCACATTTTGACGTGTAAGTAGACTTTTAGCATACTTTGAAATCGTTGAGTACTTACATCGGGTGAAGAAATATATAATATTCAATAGACTTTTCGTTTTAGCTTCGTAGGTGCCATACTTAGCTTATTTGCTTGAAAATTGTCTGCAACAATCGATGTTTACAAATGGAAAACGGTCTACTCCGGGTATTATTTCGTCAATACAAAGGCAAAAACAAGGGATATGTCCTTTGTTATTCAAGTTACCATTGCAGCTAAATCCACTGTAAATTGTTGGTCCGGTGACAGTGACAATATTGACCATATGGCCGAAAAAATGCAGTATCACGCACTTCTTTTGTCTCTGCGGAGAGTATCACGCACTTCTTTTGTCTCTGCAGAGAGTATTACGCAAGTTTTGGTATCAGCCGTCGTTAATTTATAATCGCTATACGTACCCATTTGACAAATATTTACGCATAATGTCCATCATACAACAAATAAAATGTTCTTAAAATATGCATACAGCCGTGTTCTCGCAAAAACGCGTGAGTAACAAATTACAGTTGGTTTAGCTGCAATGCTAACTTGTATAACAAAGTACAGAGCCCTTGTTTTTGCCTTTGAAATGACAAATGAATACCCGGAGACGACCGTTTTGCATTTGTAAACATCGATCGTTTCATACCTTGTTCAGGCAAACAGGCTAAGTATTGCACCTACGAAGCTAAAACGAAAAGCCTGTTAAAGAGTATTTATATCTTTCTTCACCTGATGAAAGTACTTAAACATGTCAAAGTATGCGACAAGCCTACTTACACGTCAAAATGTGTCCCTACTTTCAATTTCAAACATCATTGTCCGCCTGTTTTTCTTCGCAGATACCGGTTTGTCGCTTAACCCAATGCGGCTACGTTTTTTGACAAGTCATCAGAACAACTTTTATTGTTAATAGATTGTTTATTATCAATTAATCGGCCGTCCAGCGGCCAAAGTTTAAAAACCATTATTTGCCCATTTTAATAGTCTTTAATAGTCATATGTAATTACAGCCACATTTTTCTTTGATTGAATAAGAAGAAAATAAATAGATTTATGTCTGCGAGTGTTGAGATACAAATTATGAGTCTGAGTATTTTTTGATGATAAAGCACGACAACAATCCAAAACTTTATATTTTATCTACTAACTGGTTTCATTCAACTATTTGGACAGAAACGGGACTTTTTCAAAATTATTCTGCCAATATTGCAGATAGACGTGCAATTTTCACACAACAAACGTCTGTCTCAGCTGTACGCATCCGTATACTTTGCGGAGGTCACAACATATGTTTTCTAGTTCAATGCGAGTAAAACAATAACCATGAAACGCCCCCCACATATGCAAAGTCTATTTAATTATCCGGATAATTGTTTATTTGTTTCAAAAACCTGCTATTGCATCATATTTGTTTTCTTTCTGGTTGATTTTCTCACATTATGCTATGAACAGCTATAAGGAAACAAGACTATATATTTTTTTAAGATTTAAATATTAACTTTACAGTTTGCAAGGCTTTTCCCATTCCCAACTGTTAAATCTTAAAAGAAACTAGTGTTGAAATGTGAATGTGAATATCGCTATACATTTGCCCATGTGCATTGATATATTAAGTTCCTCTGTGACAATGGCCGTCTGCAATCAAAACATAAGCCAAGTACGGTACATATAATATACTATTACATATATATATTATATCAAATTTATTGATGTTGTTCACCTAAGTGATAAATTGACTACACTGTCATAGACACGGAAAACATTTACATGGTCTTCAAAGGATAACTGTTTTAATAACGTGCAGAATGAAATTGTCCGGATAATTGAACGTCCGGTTAACATGTAGGATACCAGTCCCAGTTTTTAAAGGAAACAATCGCTGGAGTTGTCAAAGCGTTACTGTATGTGTCGTCTAAAACTTATTGGTGATGAAACTGATGTCTACGAATAGCTGCATGATTAATTAAGAAACTAGAGGCATTGCGCAAACCAGCTTGTGTATCCATCTTCTGTATCGCGATTTTGAAAAATAAAGATTAGAAATGCTTTAAGGTTTTACTGTTTCTCGTTCTTACGGGAATCTCATTCCAGATACACATTCCTGAATATTCAAATGTTTTCTTTAAGTATTGTGATTGCGGTGTTGAGCTTGTAAGATCTCTATTTGTCGCGGACCGTAAAGCGTAGATTTTATTTTCGGATTTTCTGATTACTCTACAAAAATAGTCGGGGGCTAGCTTGTTAACTGCCTTGCATACAAGAACGCCTATGTGGTACTTAAATTGAACATCTAATGGCAACCAGGACAGTTGTTTAAACATGGTGTATGAAGGAGTTCTAAATGAAAGATGTAAGATTATTCTAGCAGATCTTTTTTGCAGTTTCGATAATTTGTTAAATATTTGTTTGACTACAATTCCTCCATATATTGAAGCAATAGTCAAACACTGGCAGAATATAGGAATTGTAATAAATCATTTTTATGTCATTTGTCAAATATCGTAATATCCTTTTAAAGAGGTTCAATTTTACATTTATTTTACAACAAACTTCCTTTATTTATTATTCAACGTTTTGTATCATGTTATTACTAAGGAAAATGTTCAAAAGTTTGGTATGCCCGAGCTAATAGTATAAACCTAACAACATACGTGTAGTTTTCAAAGGGTTCAGGGCCATGCTTTTAAAATCACACCAGCGCTGAATGTAATTAAGGTTTTCCTGCAAATTATGTTCTATAGTCGATACATTTTTGCCAAAAGTGAAATTATCTGCATATATATCAAGATTTGTATTTGTTACTATCAAAGGTAGATCATTTACAAAAATTAAAAACAACGAAGGACCTAATATCGATCCTTTGGGTACTCCCGTTTTAACATCCAGTGTGCTAGATACATTTTGTCTATTTTTAACATATTGTTTCCTGCATTGTAAATATGACTTAAACCATGATATTAAGCCATGATAACGTTCGATCAAAAGATAATTGTTTAATTACGTGCAGATTTAAATTGTCCGGATAATTGAACGTCCGGTTAACATGCAGGATACCAGTGCCAGTTTTTTAAGGAAAAATCGCTGGAGTTATCCAAGCAATGTGTCGTCTAAAACTTATTGGTGATGAAACTGATGTCTACGGATAGCTCCATTATTAATTTAGAAACTACAAGTCTTTCACAAACCGACTTGTGTATCCCGCTTCTGTTTCGCAATAAAAATTGTTTCGCCACTTGCCTGACGATACACCTCCCTATTGTTATTACTGAATAATTCAAATAAAAAGAAAATAATGAAAAGCACAGAAACATAGGCCTATTTTACAATTGTCTTCATTGACACAAATTTACGGGAAAAAAAATTACATTGCATATTACCTAGAGAAGTTGAATGCAGAAACAGTAAAAAGATGTTCCCAGATTTTAGATTGCAGTTTTGACGAGAAGGGTCCAGTCATTCACCTACACGGTTAATGTCATAATTTATCTAAAGTCAAAGTAGACTTTACAATGTCTTTACTCTTGTATATCTCTCTCTCTGCTTTCATCTAAACGTCTGGAAAACAGCTTTAAGGCATTAAAATTACATAATAGGCAATACATATCGTATAAGTTTTGCATTTAAAAATTTAAAAACATATATCTACAACTAAAACTTGGTGTTAAGTGATTTAACTAACAGTAAAAGCATTAAACATAATTTTAAATCAACGGAAAACTTTTAAAGCATTAGGAAAATATATGTCTATAATCAATAAAGAGGCAGATAAGGGTGGTGGTATTGTCATAATGAATATTTATTTTAACAATGTTATTGAATTTCAAATTTATTCAAATTTCAAACGCAACATAAACAATATAAAATTGAATTCTTGCAAAAGTTACAAT
>JAUMHA010313802.1:0-14522 GCA_032359765.1 Saxidomus gigantea | reverse complement strand
CTATATTTTATCGTAAAATAAAATACAGGCTTTTCCCTATATGTTTATATAGGAAATGCAGCCGCTTGTGTTAGAATTATTTATATCAACATTTCATCACACAATTTATCTTGATAACATTCTTCTAAATACTGCTGTGATATTTATTTTCTTAAAAAAATACAACAACAACAACTAAAACATGTTAAAACAAGAATTTGCATATTCTTTGAAAATCTTATTTTAGAACAGCGTTTAACTACATATAAAATGAAGGCTTTATAATATATTACGGTGAATAGGCTAAAGCTTTCGCAAAGAAATAAGTTTGACATAAAAAATAGATAAACGAAATGTCTTACAATTTTCCGCTTTTGCTTAAACATTTTCCGACAGAGCAATTTAAAAATAAAAGTAGAAAGATGAAAATGATCAGAGCCACATGAATGTATCCCATGGCACCTTTCCTGCTGTATGACAAAATGACAGTGTGACCAAGTCTTTGCTGAGACAAACTCGTATTAACTTAAGGTGTTCGTGTTTTATTGCTAGTAACACATGGTCCAAGAATTATGAATGTTTATAGGAGAAAAATGTGTTATTTTTTCTAATAGGGCCACTTGCTTAGCGTCACCAGATACTGAAATCCTATGTGAAACTCTATTTGTTTTTTTAAAGTTATTATACCAATTTTGTTACGATTTTAAAAATGGGTGATTTGCTAATATATTCCTTTGATTTTCAGCTTTCTTTTAGCTACTTTTTTGTATTGTGTTTTTGGTTTGCTTCTGTTTTTACCATAAGCTTTCTTTCAAACTCTTAGCAAAATAGTCTGATGCTTATTGTATGTCTTTGTAGTTTATTATCTTTTTACAAAAATACATAAAAAAACAGAAGAACGGCATCAAATTTTTTTTTTAATGCAGCCAAGGGACCTGTTGCTATAGCAACGTTATTTTTCTTCCACTGGATATTTATCGAATGTGCAACATGTGTTTTTATGTTTCCAACAATAACCATTTGATAAGTTTAAGCTGTAAACAAATCGTTCGTAACAAAGAGGCATAAAGCTTAATCTTTACGTCAAAAGATAATAGGATTATCGTCCTAAACTCTTAAAGTGCAAAGAGCCGCGCTGCATGAAAACCTATCTTTTCTTCGTGAACAATAGTACTGATAGTTCAATACTGGGTGTTCGGCATTAATAGGGTACATTTTTAGTTGGACGGTGGAGACCGGGGAAGTGTGAGTTTAGCACGCTATAAACTGGTTTAAATCATCATTTACCAACATATCGGGTATCTGGCCGTTCCAAGGAGGTACCTTTGCAACCACACTATTTATTATATTTTGTCCAATGTTCTGAAGCGTCTGTTCGATTTTTCCGCTGCCTATAGTTAATTTATATTCAATCTGAAGTGGGTTACATTGTTTTGTTGTTTTTCCTATAATTTGAGTGCTGCTCCTATTGCGTGTTGTTAGGTTCTGTATTCTGTATTTGGTAGTGTTTAGGGATTACATTTCAATACAATTGAATGTTTAGCCGTTTTCCCAACTAAGCGAAACAATTCTCTTTACATTGTAATCAGTCACTCTAGAAACAGGGCTCTGACTGGATGTCGGATAATTGAACTGGTTGTTTAGCCATAGCCACTCCAGTTTGAAGGTTATTGTTCTAAATTGTTTTTTAACTCCTATTTAACATAACAGGCGGTGTATGATTAACAAAACTCATTGATCTGTTTTTGAAATAATTTCAGCAAATATCATGACTACAATTCTTGATCTTTTGTGTTGATTTGTTCACAGCAAGGTTCAATTATGGGAGGTCGAAAACTTCAGATGCGGTCAATGCCCTTGTAAAACCCTTGTTTTGATCTACATTTTTCACGTCGATGTATATTTATATCGGTCAAAACTTCCCAACTCAACGATTTATTTAGAGCAAGCATCTGATGTCTAAATGCACCTTTTACTCTGCCGAAGCTACTAAGAAGCAATCATTTAAAGTCCAAGAAAGCAAAGGTGTTTTACCAACATGTAAAAAGGAAAAATAGAAAGGATATAGTTCTGAATGCCTTCCACCACTATTAGACGTTTTATTAGGAATCATTTTAGCTAGAGGCTATGCTAGTATTTTGATTGAATATGAGTTGTCTTTCATGCGTATTTTGTTCCTAATGCCTCCGAACCTTTCCAGCCAAACGCCACATCACACAAATAACTCTAATATACCCCCCCCCCCCCTATAAAGTTTTCCCAAACAATTTGAATTCGTTGTATATGTTTGTCAGAATTCTGATTGCATTGCAACCGAAATGAAAACAAAGAAAACCTCCCGATCTGGCCATGGAAGTCTTAGAGCCCGATCTTCATCCCAGAAAAGGCAGAGGTATACATTACCTTGAAAAAACCTTATAGTCTGTAAAATATGTCTTGAAGTAGAATTTACTTATCTAATCTAAATATTTCTGCAGCCGCAGATCATAATTGTAACCTGCTTTTACAAGTGTTTACATCAACAACAAACAAAGGTGAGTACAGTATATAAAGTGGTGCTACAGGGGAAATTATGCTTAAACTATGCAGTTTCAAAATACCTATGCCCTTCCTGGTTAGGATGTGACGTTATATTCGTAGACTATATGACATTTGCAAGTCCCACCAGTTGAATGTAGGGAATCTATCTAAAATTGCAAGGTTCTTGTAAGTTATATATTCATTTGTTGACATAATCTAGTACTTAACTGTTGTTAATTGAGATATTGTTGAGATAATAAGTAATGAAATTAATTATATGGCTGATTTATTTTCATTTGAAATAATTAAAGTAATGTTAGATTTTTCGTTGAAGTGGATCTTGTTAACGCAGGACCTTCTCATTTTAAAACGTTTCATGCACTTTTCATGAGTACATGTACATTACAATACTATTAAAATCAATCTATAATATATACACGTTTTTTTTCTGAGTGAACTCCATTTGCAACGACTCCCGTCACTAACAGACAGTGTACATATGTAAATAATTTACGCGAAGTATTTCAACAGATAATTCACATACAATTTATACATGTAAGTTATCAAACATTATAGTTTAACGTTTAGCTTAACAAATAAATAAAGACTCGTATAGAACAGTATAAATTGACGCTTATACAAAAGACAAATATAAACAGAGTAAATGAGGTTGAAAATGAAAACTAGTATAGTACATCGTGAGTAAAACGCCTATATTTCATTGCCAGCTTCTAGAAATTAAGCCCTCAGAGGATAGAAGCTTCAAGGTTCGAACACTACAGATAAGTTTGCTACATACTTCATTTAGATTTGTCAATACACACTGTCACAGTGTTATTTCTTGTATTTCTAATCTTTCACGCCTTGCTAGACTGCATGCGTTTGATTAACCAATGCGGATGCCATTGAGAAACAACAACGACCCCCAGCATGTTAGGCATGATGCAAGAACGGCCTGCTAACTTTGAATGATATCACTGTCTGTAAACTAAGTCTCACCTCTTCCATCTGTCTGTATCCTTCCAAAATGCTCTTAAGACATACAGTTTGTGGTTCGATGCTGAAATGTGTAATATCTGGCATAAAACAATTCTGACAAAAGGAAAATGGCACTATATTCTGTCAGGGACTATGTTCCTCCCCGGTCCACCAACCTACATGTATTTATAGTATTCATACCTTGATAACTGACTAAAAAGTGCATAAAATAATCCATTATACTGGCCGATGCCCTCGGGGACATAACCTTAAACGTTTGTAACCAATAACACCATAAGTGTTGTACTCCTTTTTTGGAAAGTAAGAAAAGGGAATTATCATTTCCGCTGATTACTGAGGTCAAATTTATAATATAATCTTTAACGTACCATTATACCATAAGTAGTTTATTGAATTTTAGTCCGCGTTTTCTGCTAGTTTGTGAATCGATTTTAATTATCTCCGCTAGAATATTAGCAATATCTGTAAATATAAAAGTACACTACAATGTATTTACCTATCACCAGATTCAGTTTAAATTGCCTGATATTAGCTATCAATTAGCGAGCTTTTGCATGCACGAAATAGCGCATGTTACAAACGATATTTCGTTGATAACTTCTTATCGATTTTCGAACAAGACATTACAAGTCAGCTTTCTTTTCAACAATCTTTAACCACTCCTTTGTCCATTGTTTAGTCCTAAAAGTTATAGTGCATTACAAAACGAAAATAGTCTTCAAACCATCATGTTCTATTCACACTAGAAGTGTTTATCTGCAAATATATATACATGTACTTACACTTTTTATCTCGCACTCTTCTTTCCAGGAATCTTAACTTTACCACTCGGACTAGTTTTCCTGATGGGCGCTTGCAATCCAGTGTTCTTGTGTGCGTTTGCATGGTTGTGGTCGAACTGCTCTTATTGCCCATGTTAGTAATAACATAATGAGTGACAAACCCTGCACCACGGTTGTGCAATTCTATACTTGCCAATGAAAATTGCCTTCAAACCATTATACTCTTTACTACTGCATCTTATGCATTATATATACATTTTGTCTGACCATTCAGATAAACCTTCAAGCAATATAAAACATCAAACAGCCTCCTCGTATGCGCATTGTTCTAGCGTTTAAATTCACAGAAATAATTTCTTTCACTAAATATGCTATTCTTACGTTCACAGGTTCATTGTGTTTAGCTTGGCAGTGTCTCTTCATAGCTTTAGCTTGTGGTGTTCACCCAAATCCTTGATCAGCGCTACCAAGTCCCAATAGTTTGTCATGATCTATCAGTTGTTCTATATCTAGCACACTATCTTACATATTAACTTACACTAGATACCTATCAGTAATAGAGTATAATGTACAAAGCATTTTAAACAAGATCAACGTTATGATAGCCGTGTTTAGTATATTTGATGTTCTCGCATTCACAGAAACTTGGACAAATGCAAGCATCTCTAATAAGAAACATCAAACTTCCAGACTTTCATAATCCAGAGAGAGAAAACAGAATTCAAAATAGTTTCGGTGGAATTAGTGTGCATTTGAAAGAAACCTTGCACTAAAAATGAAGATTAACCCTCAAACCAAAAGGCTTCGAGTGTATCTGGATTGAAATTATGCCTTCTCCTTCTAAACATCTCCCTTTCGCTATTTTTATCGCCTCCAAATGCAGCTGCCTATCACACAAATCTAATCGAAGACTCCTTCAGTTTAGCATGATATACTGGTATAACAGGCACAATTGTCACTGGTATTACAGACATAATTGTCACTGGTGATTTTAACTTTAATGAATGAAGTGGAGTGGAAGCGCGTTCGCCTCACGATCGGAGCTAGGGTCCCAGGTTCGATCCCCACTAGTGTTCTGGAAAGCAACATGTTAGCCATGATGCAAGAAAGTCCTGGTCACACGACCGGAACATGTTTTATAAAAACATATATTTGCATATAGGCATGCAAGAATACCAACATTCTTTTTCGATTTAGCCGACACTTTCGATTTAGTCGTAGAAACCCGTACTCTAGATTAAAATCACCTAAATTGGATCCTTTATCGGCAGAACATCAAACAAAAGAAACTCTGGCATAACGGTAGATTTTAAACACGGAAGAAAAATATTCAAAAACAAAATTCAATACAGTTATCAAATACAAGTATTCTTGCCAAGTTTCAGGTTGCTTAAATGCCTTATACTGAAACTATGTGATTTCTGATGAGGTCATACATTTACGAGAAAGTCAAATCCGTGACACACAGAAAGGGAAAGGTTAGCGCATTGAAGTGTCACATGACATGTAAATGATTGCTCTTATCATTTTATGAGCAGAGCAGATGCTTAATGTCCACGAATAAGACAAAATACCAGAAGTTTTAACTATGCAACGTTCCTGACGTGACAGTATTGTGGCATAATCACCTTAAAATCGCGATTACTGTTTCTCTATATGACAAAAATTCAGTAAATCTCACATAAATATGCATATGTTATCCTGAAATGCCTTTTTGGATATAAATCTGATTAAATAAGACCTAAAGCAATTCTCATGGTTAAAATGCTACGTAAATTTGATTTTAAAGGTTCAAACATGTAGATGTAGTTTCTACTGTTTTCTGGATAAATTTGTCTTTGCAAACTACATCACCATAGTTAAATACTAACTGTTAAACATTTGCATCTATGAAAATAATAAGTTAACCTTGCCTAAACACATAAGCTGGTAAGAAGATGTATCACCCATAGAGTCGCTGTTTTTACGGCGTAGCTGAATAAGCTGGATTTGACCTACTTTTTGGACCAATCAAATGTTACGAGTGATAGCGCGGTAAATGAATTATTTTTTGATTGAAGGTTTTCTCAGGTTAGAAATCGATTTGATCTTTTCAATTCATATCGTGTACTGTAGTTATATAGGAACAATGAAAGGTTTTTCCAATAGGACCTCTTTTGATTTTAAAAGAGCATTTGATATTTGGAAGAAGTATACTTAATACATGTTTAGATAGCGGGTATGAGCTATTGATATATTCTGCAATAGACATACTTAAACAATTTCAAACCACACATCATGGCGCTCGTGTTTATGTTGATTACGTTATTGCTTCAGTGATATATGTTGTAACTGCCGATCTAAATGTAGACCGCATCTATTGACAACTTTCCCAGTAACAATGTTTAGGTACATGCATATACGTAGAATATCCGCCGGCTAAAATGACCAAATTACGGTTGACAAAACAAACATTGCACAAACCGACAGGGTCATGCCGATTTTGGTGGCTGAACAAATTCCAGGGATCAGGATAATTGACGTCAGAGTAAACCGCTTTTTATAAATGTAAATCCTACTCTACTACATATTTTTACAATACAGTATGAAATGAAAAAGAATTTATCACTCGGCTCATTGCCGTTTATATTTTTATAAGAAATGTTCTTGTTTGCTGTTGCATGTAGTGGGCTCGTCTTTGCTTCTGTTTCAAAGAGCATAGCTTTTTCAGCATTGTTATAGGGAACGCCACATGTTCGGGTAACATCCTGGTGGTTACGATTCATATGTGTAACATACAATAACAGAAACAATGTTACATCTCGAACCTTCACATTTCATGCAGATGCAAAACTTCAAATTGATCGAAAAAGATGTATCGCTTTGTACAATTCAGGGTGGTTTAGAGAATCTGAAAGGCATTACATGTGAATCTTTCGAAAAAGATACTTGTAGCATATTATATGCTCCAAATAGTAGAGTATGCAAGTATAAAACTCCCGATTTGCAAAATTTACGAAAGACTGTCTGTCATGCGACGTGACTCTGTAAAAGCACTGTATACATGCCATGCATCTCAAGTCTGTGCTACTTTTGGATCGAAATAGTACATTTGCGTCAAAATATGTGTCTTTATCGTCTTTAGACCATTTCAAAAGCATGGGAACTGACAATATGTCAGGACTGCCCACTACCAGCAATGCTGTACTCGTGTTAACGTTATTGTATGAGACTTGAGAAGAACATTCCTCGCGTCCGGCGACAGTAAAAATTCATGTTATCTATAATGAAGACAACTGCGTCAAATTAAAATAGAATATAACAAGTCCTGAAGGTAATGGCACGTGATAAGGGAAACCCTGGGTATGAGAATCATAACATCGGTAAAATAACAAGGAATACATATCTTTACCCATTTTAAAATAACACTTTCTTGTGTCATCCTCGAAAATAGTATACTTAATTATGTTTTGAATTTCAACGTGTGACTATCGTTTGGGTGGAGGAAAATAACTCCGGATCTCTATATGTATTGTATTATCCTTTGACCAAATACCCACACATGGAATCGGTTTCTGTCCGTCAAAGCTGCGACCCGACCACATTCAGTGACTTCAAGACTTCGAAATATTGCGTGAACAGAGTGAAAGTCAGGTGTATCCCTTGACTATAATTTGATAGCGTAATGGAAACGACTGACGATATGATTGTGTTTGACCTCATTAAACCCACACGAAATCCGCCATTTTCTCAAGTTGGCGATAATTCTTTTCTCGCTTAAACCAAATTTGCGATCACTATACGCCCTCCCCTTGTAACAGAAACATTGTAAAGGTTTTACACGACAAAAAATTGCTGATATTAGAAATTAGAATCTTGGAATGGATGAGCGGTTTGTGTTTTAATTCTAACATTCGGTGTAGACGTTACGGACCAGAAGACCGCGTACTGGTTACACATATAAAATTACGTTGTATCTGCCACACGACAAGATAAGAACTATATTGGCGTCATTGACTGGCCGGTCTACAGATTCAGTCAGGAGTTACGTGAGTGATCGCTTTGTATTTAAACCGTAATCTATAGATAGTTTCTTCTATTTTTAAAAGGAACAAACAGCTGTAGCAGGTATTTCTTTCTGTCTCTTTTGGCATGAAGTCTTAAAAACAAGCTGAATTTTGCTCTTATTATAATGTAAAGTAATATACATTTATATTTATCTTTTACAGAACAAACAATGATCTTTGCACTTACTATTTGTCTCTGCATTGGTGCAGCGCTTTCACAAAGTATGTATTTTTCTTTCAATAATTCAGAATATTTTTTTGATAAGAAAAGAAGTACAGCACTAAAAATTACATCTTTTAAGAACTAACACATATGTCTGTCAAACCCATTCAGTGAGAATTTAATTTTCAGCGGTTGGCGCATTTTGGCTTTTACTGTGTTTATTACCTATTGCTTAATATTTAGTTGTGTAGGTCCTTCTGTTAAAGTTACATTAAAATCTTTATTATGTTTTGATTAATGTACGATTAAAGATTAATGCCTTAGAAATTATAACGAGTACGTTACTTATTGAGATGTGCAATTTCGCATTCAACATAGAAAACATGTACCAACTGGACTGATATATAATATATACTGCACATGCTTTTAAATATCATGTATTTTAAACTTGATTTATGTCCAAATAAGCGTATAATATGTTTTGTTAGCGGTGCCATGCGGTTCACCAACAGTGCAGCCAATCACTAATCGTATCGTTGGAGGTCAGGTCGCACGTCCAGGGTCATGGCCATGGATGGTAAGCATATTCATACAATATTCAGAGAACAGTTGTAACAGTGGAGCTTTAAAATATACATTCTCATGTAATGTGTTAATATGATAAACAGATGATTCATTCACATATGCCAACATATGCTTAAATAATAAAGTCGTTTACCCAAACTTTACGAAAACGCTCTCTCCCGAAAAAGTATCGTTGTAAACTGAAACATATTTCGGTTGTAACTGAAACCCTTATACAATATATAAACGTAATAGACAAAAAGGGTTTTGTCTGTGTACATGTGACCAGTTTCTTTGTGTAAATGAAGGTTGTACACTATGTATATAACCATTTTACGAGCATTTGACATTTTTGTTTGTGTATATGTGACCAGTTACTGTGTGCATGTGAGCTGTTTACCTGTGTATGCGACCCATTTGCGTATGTTCTGCTCATTGATTTGGTGGTGGAGATCTTCTATATGGTTCGATTCTTTTGTAGGTACTACTTGTTGATGACCTCGGTTTCATTTCCGGAAGTGGTGCTGTAATTAACCCTAATGTTATCTTGACCTCAGCGCAGCATTTTGAAGGGTTCGTTAATATAAAAGTCATTATTGCCCATAGTCCTTATTGGTTTTTCAAAAATATATCTAGGCAAAGCGTACATGTATCCATTGATTTCGTTATAGATAGAAAGTAGCAAAATAAACTGCAACTTCGGTACTTAAGTATCATTGCCTTACAAAATGATGACGACACAGATGACATATATAGGTATTTACATAACCAAATCATAAAAAAGTTAAAAGTAAAATGCTTTATATAAACCTTTCTGATAAAATTTATGGTATGAAAAAAGGTTTCAGTAAAAACACTAGATGCTATGGCATGACAATTTTTTCACTTGCACATCATCCTTTTTAGCCCTGGGTTTTCATTATACGACCTTGACCTCCATTTCTGGAGAGCATATGCTGGAGAATACAATATTTCAACCACAGATCCAAACGAAAAATACTACCACATTAGACGTGTCGTCCTCCATCCGGGCTACAACTATACAAGTTTGAGTAACGATATTGCACTTGTGTTCACAACGCAGCCAATAGTGTAAGTTTGTCACTGCATATGTTTTATTGGGCGCAGTGGTCTAGTTACGAGTTTTGCTTCCCAAAGCGGAAAGGCTTAGTTCGTATGATTCCGATTATGTACCACAGAATGTGTCTTTTGGCAAGACCCTTTTTCAACACGTACCCTGTTTACCGCACCAACAATTAAGGCGACTGGCTCTGTTTTTCTTCTGATTACCGACTGGTTCTATCATGTGTTGTGTCTTGAAAGTGATTGAAAATTATAGAGAAGTTATAAGAGATAAGTTATTTGGCACCTGAGCTAAAATAAATAAACAGTGATTATTTGTGTTGAGATCAGATGCACCGAATGACAACAGGTTCTCTTTATTGTAGGTACAAAATATATCTTTGTAAAAGAGATATCCCTGAAGGGAGCTAGTTTTGACCACATGGAAGTCATTTAAGAAATTTATATAGAGGTCAACGAGATGGTATAAACCGTGGAATGTCTAAGATCTTGGTCTTGCATTTTGACAAAATTAGAATATATTTTACTTCCAGTTGCTATGACATCTAGGGTATTAGGGTAAAAGGTTTTGTCCCATTAGCCTTATGGTTGCACCACCAACTTTGTGAGTCAAAGGATCTTGGTTTCAATACCCGGTCAGGCTATTCAGGGGTGTTTCTGAACAAGACATGTGATGTCACACATGTCTCGGTCCAACTAGCTGAATTGTTAGCTCGTTAACTATTAATTGAAATCGGAGTTATATTAATACTGAGAATTTGTTCGCTATCAAAGAAAAACAAAGAGTATTTGCACAACTTTGAAAGAGGAACAGAAACAGAACAATCCTTTGTCATAATACTGTAGTACATTTCAGGTTTAACGATCATACTCGCCCAGCCTGTCTCCCAGATGCCAGCCACACTTACACTGTTGGAGAGACCTGCTATCTACCAGGATGGGGTAGCACTGCATGTAAGATAGAAAAAATAGTTCTCTTTTCTAACGAACAGACAAGTAATCTATATACATACATATATATTGCTAATGGCAATGGATTTGTCACTGTTATATATTGCCCCAAACGAAAGTACATTTTTTTAAAGTATTATCACCGTTAGGACGTTACACGAACATTCACACTTCAAGAATTCGAGGAACTTGAGTACTTTATTGCCAACAAGCTAGCTTTTTCTGTGCTCGCTAAGCAAACTACATGTTCCTAGTTCGAATCTACATATTTCGGGACAAACTATTTGTTAACGCTAAGTCTATCAACTGCAGGCCTAAACACAATCATCGCGATCATTGTATTCGTATATTTCCATGATAAACATGAAAATAATATACATGTATCAGGACATATATTACATAAAATATGTGTTTTTGTGAGCGTATATAATATAAATTATTGAGGAAGCATCTAGTTATTTTAATTGCTAATATCAAATCTGAAGTGGGTAAGAAGTTTCAATTAATCGGAAACTCTGTTACGAAACAGTTGTTGTGAATCAGTCACTTTTTTATTCGATGCAGTCCACGTAAATGTTTTAAGCGGACTTCCTAGCACGTTTAGCCTTTAGTGTCTTAACAAAGTGTGAAGGTAGGGGACATTACCAATAGATAATGTGTTCGATAGACAAGTGTGTGAATAAAAATTTCTCTCTCAATTTTCAGCAACCGGAAATGAAGAAGTGATGAACCAAGTTGACCTACCAATCCTTGACGATAGCGTCTGCCAGAGTGAGTTCCCAGTATATCTAACAGACATGGAACTTTGCGCCGGATACAAGAACCAGGGCAAGGACTGGTGTGCAGTAAGTACCACACTTGACAAATTAAAAATTTTGACGTCTGCGGAATATTATCAGAACTAAGCGTTAGCTTAGCAATTTATTTTTCCTTTCTGCAAAGAATTGATTCTAAGAGCGTGTTTCTTCTTTTGGTGACATTTTATCGACGATTCAATATCTGATTAATGTACGTTTTGATATTGAGCCAGTAGGTAGCGGTTTTTAACGACATTTAAATTATTAGACAATACATGTACATGTATATAAAGATTATTGCCGTTTAAATTTTACTCAACCACCAATATCTTTGTTCACTAGGATGATATCGGCAGCCCGCTTATGTGCAAAGACCAAAGTGGAGCATGGTACATTCAAGGTAGATAAATCTGTTTGTCTTATTACCTATCAGTTAAAAATATCAAATGTTACGCATATTCACTATTCGATGAAAATACAGGGTAGCAAGCATATGACGGGGAAAATAAACGGGGCGACCTTTTCAAGAGAGCCCCGAATTTAAAAAAAAGACCAAACAACTCACAGACAGGGTTAATTTTATATAAACCATTATATCTGAAGTGCCGTGAATGATATTTGCCTTTATATATAATAGCCATATTCTATCTGAAAAGCGGTTCATTTAATGATAATTGTTATGAATTAAAAAAACAACAACAACAGTGCGTCATGCTACCGCGTAGAAATCTACATTTTTGACGTTCAATACCTTTCCGTACATTGTAAATGGACTAAAAAACAAGTGTCAGTTTAAAGCGTTCCATCCAGTGCACTCAGGATTACTCATGTAGCGGAATCTGTTAATGAAAGGTGCTGGAGTGTTCAGTTAGAACTAATACAAAGACTTTCTAAGTGATATATGTTTTCTTTACAAGCCACGTTTTCCTGTAAGAGATGATGGTCTAAGGGCTATTGAATGTTATTCGCATCTGATATGATAAATACGTACTTGCACAGACCAACGAAGCATATTGTGAAGGTTATTGCATAGAAGAACGTATACAGAAATGGTTAATTTTATGCCAGTTTTATTATCATATTTCTTGCGACATAACTCACAAATCAACCTAATTTATTAGTGTGCCATGGATAATAGGATAGGTGCACTCTCACACGTTCTTTTTTACACTTTACAGATCACATTTTAGGATCTACAAGTAAAAACCGTATCAAGGACATTACTCAATCAATGTCAGTGTCTTCTAGTCAAAGTTTATAGATTTAAAACCGGAATACCAATCAATAGCAACAGACATAAACATTCTTATTTTGTGACAAAGTTTAGAGTCTTTGACTATCTAGTACTGATCCAGAAATAAACGTAGTTCTTGATCTGACATAAACAATATTTGGATAGCCACATATTTAAGCTTTCCTAATTCATTGCTGCTTGCCAACTTTGTCTATAGCCTCCATTTTTGTTACCTTCATGTTTGATAAATTTATCCTAAAATTAAGAGCTGTTAGATATAAGCCAAAGCAAAATAGTCTTTAAAGTTTAGCTACCATAGATCAAAGTATATAAACAAACGATTGTTAGACAACGTTACCTGATGGTGACACAAAAGACATTATGGTATTGCTAAACTCACACGACATGTATATATTTACAGGTTTAGCATCATCCGGTGGTGACTGCAAGAAGGCAGACCAGCCAAGTGTATTTGAGGATATCCCAGCGTACGCCGATTGGATAAAGAAAACGATGGAAAGCGCTGGCTTCCCCTACCAGTACTAGTCAAAGTGTAACACGAGTCTGAAATCGACATTTGCTATTGTACTGAAATTATAAAATAAAGTTACCGACAATTCAGTTATATTATTTGTACTCGTGTGTTTACAGTTTAAAACAATTATCGTCACGAAGATCCTTGTCGACTGCACCACATATATCCCCGGATATAATGAATGGTTTGTCACAGAGCTTTAAACAACCTCTTAATCATCCAGCATTTTACCGGGATTGTAAATTATATGTATTGTTTGGTAGTTTTCTTTAGATGTTGCTGCTTGCCTTATATAATGAGAGTCTGATATCGACATCACAATTTTTATCCATTATTAGATGTTTTAAAGATTTTATTAGGTTTTGAAATAACTTCAATTTGTTAGCCGGACACTCTAGCGCGTCCCAACAAAGCCGCTGTGTGGAGGACATGGAAGTAGAAGTACCGTATTATACTCCTACATGTATCTATTTATGTTTGAACCCCGTCAATGTTTAACATGTAATATTTAATCAAATGTTGCAAGTTACACACCCATTCCACGTGTCACTTGCAGTCTCGACTCATTGAGCTTGAAACCGTTCAGCCAGTGTTATAACAGGTACTTACGACCACAGATGCTTGGGGTATGGACTCGCCACCCAATATTTATGTATATAAATACAAGATTTGAAACAACTGAAAACTCCAATCGCATATTTAAGGCATTCGTGTAAATAAGGAAGAACTAACCGGTTTTTCCGATGCAAAACAATATTCTGTATAAAATCCAACTCCAAATTCCATCGAATTCGGTTGAATTAAGAGAATTTCGAGGAAAAACACTTCTGTCACTTGCGCACAAATCAGATTTAGTATATACATGAAGT
>JAUMHA010313691.1:0-14522 GCA_032359765.1 Saxidomus gigantea | reverse complement strand
TAAATTTGATCTGTGATATAATACTCATTTGTTAATTCAAACACTCTGTGATATATATAATTCTTAGTCAGTTTGATGATGTCGATATTATATGTATTTAATATATTTGTAATTATGTGTATTTAACCTGAATAAAAATCAATCAATATTCCCTTTGAAAGTATATTACATTTGAAAGGAAATTTGAATTTGGGGATAATTTAGGGTATTCTGTTGTTTGCAGAGCTGATTCATATACATGTACATTACTTCCTAGCTAAGATGAAAATATTAAGATAAGAAAAAATCTTAAATAGGGAAAATTCTAAGATTCTTTATAAATACAGTGCCTGGTCTAATTTTACAATGGTACTCGGATAACATGTACTGATGTGCACTATTCTAAACTTTGATACTGCATTTTATCATCTTGTTTACTTTCAATTAAATTTGATATCAATGTACCAGATCATATAAGTATGAACAGAATGTCATTTTGTAAAGATTTCATGTCCTATAAAGCAGTTTCATTGTAGGATCTGGAGGAGGCAGTGCCATGGATTGAGAAATACCATGACCGACTCGGTGCCATAGGAGAGGTAACCTTACAAACTATACAACTATATAAAATGGGCTTTTTAATCAATCTATTGTTTATAAATTCTGTGAGATGCAATTTTATTTGAAACTTTGAGTGTCAATTTTCAAGCTGCTGAATCTAGTGATAATGAATGGCAATGATACATAATTCTATGAAGTGAACATTTTCTAGTAATGTGCATACAAAAACTAGGCTTTAAAAGTAAGACATAGAGTTTAAATACACATTTAAATACACTGTAATTTTCTGTTACTTTTGTGAATAAATATCATGTATATGTTCCGAGCAGAACATTAGCTCCAGCCGATTTTATTGGTATTTCAGGTTGGCTTAGACTTTCAGCCACGTATAACAACAACACCAGAAGACAAAGATGCTCAAAGAGAGGTTCTGTCGAGGCAGGTGGAACTAGCCAGTAGATATGATCTTCCCCTGTATGTGCTTCTCATGTTTGTAATGATGCAAACTGTTATATTATATTTTGAAATATTGTGCTTGTAGTCTTAATGTATTGGTGAAATTGCATTTCAGTTCTCCCTGTGCTTATTTGAAATAGAATGAACACTTACATGTAGTTTTCTTATTTAGCTCATTACGCACTTCTAAATGATTCTTCTTCTGTCTTGCCATTTACTGAATTTTTTTTTTGTCATGGCTTTTTCTGTGATACAGTCGTATTTGAAATTAAATTGTTTGAGTGTCAAGAATTCATGAGGAGAATTGTGCAGTTTACTAGTATATGAAGTCTTATACATGTACATGAAACCAAAAAAAGTCAAAAGTCAGTATTTCACAGATTATACATGCTTTCTTACAAACCTTTTATCAATTTTCAATAACATCCCACTGCAGAAATTAGTGATACTAAGTCATCAGGAATATGCCCTTGCCCACAGCAGTGTTAGGAAGATTCCTTGCAAATGTAACTATTTACTAACTACTGTTGTACAAACACATGTTCAGTAATGAGTATGTTTGTGTAAACATCTGTCCTATGCTAATAAATGTATATACTCACATAGAAGTAATGTTACTTCCACAGGAATGTTCATTCAAGATCTGCCGGAAGACCAACTATTGCTTTACTAAAAGAAAAAGGTATTTGACTCGCCTAGTGAGAAATATGGCTTTTTGAAATTTTGATTTTCTTGACAAACAAAAACAACAGACATTTCTTTATGTTGTCTGAGTATAAAACAATAAAATGCTGATGACCATGTTAATATCAAGGTATCCTTTAATTGTTTTGAGCAGTCTGCATGTTTAGACTTAAATATTGAACTATTGGTTGTTTGTAATATGCAAATATTTCTGATTTCCAAGTATTTATCTGAGTGCCTGTTATTCCTTAATGCCAATCAAATGTACATGTGTATTGTACTGCTCATAGGTCAGTGCGCAGTTCTGTTGTTTTTCAGCTAAACACTGATTATTGTTTTGATTATAATACATACTTCATTTTCACATGTTTACATTATTCTCAGTTTCTGCAGACTTTGCTATCATCTGTTTCATTATGTAGTGTTGAATTTATTTTAATACTTGTATTTGTAATGCAACACATTATGCTCAGTTTTCTACAGAATATGCTATCAGTAGGCACTGTGTTCACTCTGCTGAGACAACATTCAGTACGTATTACTGTGATATACATTTACAATGACCTACTTACAGGTCAGCATTCAGGTAGTATACATGTATAAACAGGTTTCTCTTTATCTTTCAGGTGCAAAGAAAGTGCTAATGCATGCGTTTGATGGGAATCCAAAATATGCGATGGAAGGTGTTAAAGAGGGCTATTTTTTCTCGATACCTCCATCAATTGTACGCAGTGAACAGGTTTGTTATCTTTATAAGTGTCCATAACAAAAACAGCTGAAGAATGAGCTATAATGATGGTTGGGCAGTCTTCCATCTGTTTTACCAAAATTTATTAAATTAATCTTTGGATGGTCATGAGTTCTCAGTCAAGATAGATTAATGGTCAAATCAAATAATTAACACTACATTTATGGCCCCTGATTAATTTATAATTGCTGATTTTAGACTATTGTATTGTGGAATTTGATTCCAATGGGCATCGCACTGATTTTTGCTACATAAGCCTATAGGTGTGTATGTGTCTGTCCATTGAATTTGCAGTCCTAAAATTCATTAACATTGGTTAACTGGTATATTTGTGTATTTTGACAAGAAGCAGAAACTTGTGAAGGCTTTACCTGTTGAAAGTCTGTTATTGGAGACAGATTCACCTGCTCTTGGACCCCAAAAACAGGTAGGAAAATAGTTTTATTTCCATGTAAAAACAGAAGGTTTGTTTCTTTATTAAGATTGAAGTTAAATGACTTTTAACAATACACTGCATTTACTTTGAAGATAAAAAAAACTTCTGTTGTGAAAAGCTACTAATTGGAACCAGAATGGATCAAGATATGCCTGTGATTATGCACAGTTTTAAGCATACTGTAGACCTACCTGTCTATAGTGATAATTGCATAGTGCTAGATCAGAGTCATCAAATGATAATACATGTATCCATTGGCTCTGACATGGCTGACTTTACTCCAGACTAAGCAGAACGTAGTTTTCTTTCAATTATTTAAAATATAGAGTTACTTGATAGTAAATGTAGCTACATTGCTTGACATTGATTGCTTTTATTCATGGCAAACTGTAGAAAACAATTGTACAAATCAGTCGGTCAGAGTGAAGTTTCCTAATTTCAATTGAACATGAAAAGTTTTTCATTAAATTTTGTAAGGATGCAAAATTGTTCAACTTGAGAGACATTTACAGTAGCTGGATGCTCAATGAAAATAGACTACCACAGTTTCATTTCAGTTTCATTTTTTGTACAAGATAATCAATCCTTATAATTGTTATACCAAATAGCAACTTACATCTTTCAGGAAAGGAACGTGCCTTCAAACTTGGCGATATCGTGTAACTACATTGCTGAAGCGAAGAAAATGGACAGTGTCCAGTTAAGCAGACTTACCACTCAAAATGCACTGAAACTTTTTCCAAAACTGGCTAAATTTGTTATAAAGTGAAATAAAACTGAACCCAAAAGCAGAAAGCCTTGTTTTATGTCCACAGTAGAGAATTTTGTCTATTGATTTTGAGGTCAGTAGGTCAAGGTCATGCTGACCTTCCATTATAAACAGTTTCAGATCAATAACTGAACAGCTGGTGAGCCTAGAAGAATCTTCAAACTAACTAGGCAGGATGATTTTGAGTGTTCAATGAACCTTATTGATCTCGAGGTAAGTAAGCCTAAGGTCAAGGCGATCTTCAGTTTAGAAATGGTTTCCAGACAATAACTGGACCAATGTTGGTTCTAGGATCTTCAAACTTTGTATGCTTGACTAGACGATGAGTCCAATCGATTTTGAGGTCAGTAGATAAAAGATGAAGAATATGGGTGTCCTTGGATGAACTTTGGTAGGCAGATGTTTCCCGATCGTGACTAAAGAAGACCTATGATCCCTGGCCTAGAATCCTCAATTTTGGAAGGCTGTTTGCTTATGACGTCTGATTTTATTAACTGAAAGATATGGTCGTGGTGACCTTGCTTGAATCCTTAAACCGTAGTTTATGGAAAATCTTGGTAGCTCTTATCCTTAACCCTTTGCTGTATTTCGGCATGTTATGCATATTAAGATTTGGGGTCAATGTCGCAAGAGGCTGCTAATGTGGAATCTCGTGATTTATTTGAAATTATTTCCCATTCATTTTTGGTTGAAGTCCCTACTCCTCTAATGGCTATCATCTACCAGAGACTTTTGTCATTTCGTTTTTGTTCAGAAACAATTCTAGTTAGTTGTGAACTTTTCACAAGATGGTGATACTTGATCACAATGTTTACTGGTACAATATACCTCGTATACCTCAAGGTTGATAAGCAGCATACTCGTCAAGGTCGCTCCAGAGTTATGACCCTTAAATTGTTGACTGAATTTTGACCAAATCCCGCATTTTAACAGCTGCATTTCAATCATCATTATAGGTTACTTCATCATACCATGATCACAATGTCACCGGGCACAATATTCCGGCCAAGACCTAAGAGTCTGATCGCCCCACTCACTATGGAGTTGTTGCACTTGAATTGTCAAATTGCGACTAAACCAGTCACTCGCACGTTTGTCTGCTCTCTTACTTTAGCAACTTTTATCCAATCATGACTGTACATTGTTTATTAGCACGTTGTCTCTCTCGATAACTAGCCTGATCGTTTTGGTCACTCAAGAGTTATGGTCCTCTGCGGTCAAATTTTGACCAAAGTTTCCGCTCTCTTAATTGAACAACGGTACTGTAATCTTTGGAACACAATGTTTATAGCAACATATTGTCGGTGACATTTGATAAACAGATTCAATGCCACGGTCACTGGCCCTTGCATTGTCAACTTAATTGACGGAACAACATTTTACTGTAATCCAATCTTAAGATACATGATCACCATGCTTATAGACACAGCATCTCTTGAGACACTACACCGAATTGTAGTGAAACCTTGTTAACTCTCTTTAAGTGACATTCATTAAACTTGATCCTTGCGTTGAATGTATACATGACTTGTAGACACTTGGCAATTTTGAGTGAAAACTTACGACACCACACCACGTCGAACTATATTGGAAAACATAGTTAACATTTTACAAGTAACATTTTGAATCTGATGTTCACATAATTTTGTTTAAAGGTACTATTTAATGTGTACGAGTCATAATCTGTAAAGAGGCTGCAGGGTCACGTTGGATAAAAACCTAGAACACCACAGAAAGCAATGATACCTAAATAAACAATAAAGGGACAATCATGGCCGTCTTGTTTTTCATAGAAATGGTCGTTTTGTTGCCATCTAACAAAGTCCTTCAGGCCGTATGAGATTTCGTGCCAAGCAGGGACACCAGTGTTGGGGCTGTTATTTATATCATATGTTTGATTCATTTACCACCTATATTATACTACTCCTATATTTTGTCAAACATGTATCATCCTTTCTATTGGGTTGAACCAACTTATTGTGTAAATGGCGATGGACATTACATGTTTATGCTAATAAAAAAATGACTTGAAAAAAATAACATATGAGTTTGAGTTCAGACTGACATACAGTGCATTAAAATGTACGAGAGCTGCTGTGAGAGACCCTCTAGTTTTCAACTACGCATTCATATTTTCAACATTAGCATTATAAAACATGTAACGGGTAAAAATAGGAAGACATGTGCAATGTAAATAGTTAAACAAGACGATCACCAGGACCATTTAATATTATACACTTAGAAGGAAGTGTAACTTGAAACCGATGATTTCGTAACAGCGTAAACATGTTCGGCAAACACTGCGGGCAATTCATAAAGACGACAAAGCATGTTTTGTGGTTTGCTGAAGAAATTTGAATACTTGGACTTCACTGAATACCGCTTTACTATGTGAGGCATTCATCCAGACAATGACTTACCATAAATATTTAATGAAAGCAGCGGGCTTAAACGTGAATTTGCACTTGAAAATGCGTAAACAAATGTTCGAAGTTTCTTTACGATATAGTCCCAATGTGATCATATGAAAGAGACTAAACCCAACGGAAAATCATATGCATCCGCTCTTGTTAGAGAAGCTTCCCTTGTTGATTTGTAGCATGCCGGTAAAGTCACCGAAGGGCCATAGCTCTGTGAAACACTCATCTCCTCTTAATATTGAAGCTTTCTGGAAAGCTTTATTGATTTCAAGTTAGTCAGGTCTTATTGTAATATTCTTTAATTTATGTCTCTTTGGTCGCAATTAAGCTAATGCCCGTACAATGTACATCTTTTCTGTACTAATTTATTTTTTCTCGATTTACAACCTGCGAGGCTCACTTACAAGTGCAAACAATCTTGAAATAAAAAGGTTATGTTGAAATAATTTCTTCCATAAGGACATTGCCATATTGGCATTGGTTGGGATCGCACTCTGGATATACGATGCTGAGGTAAACACGGTACCACTTCATTACGGCGGCCCCAAATGTATAAGAATATTTATCTAGAATGTCCCTGTAAACTAATCAATGCAAAAATCAATACATTGACAAGTGCATGAACATGTATAAACATACTTTTAATACAGGCAAAATATCATTTTCGAAGTAAAGCCTTTTCATCTTCATCATACATCCAGTACGTACGACACAAACTTAATATGCAGAAAAAGTTGCATGTCAACGGTTATAATGAGCTGGTTTTCAAACTTCCTAAATGATAATCGTCATGTTAAAACCTTCTATAGAATTTTGCGAATGATATTTTATATGTCTATATTTGCTTTAAAACGCTTTGATGACTTGTGTAAATAAAAAATAGCAAGAGGGCAGTATCGCTCACCTGAATATCATTGCATTTTTAAACAAGAAAGCAGATCCAAAGGTTATAATCAAGACCATGCAGTCAAAGGCATATTGGAAGTACGTTTGCCAACCAGCAGAAAATAGTTCAAATTTCATTTATCTATCTTGGAAAACAAAAGTTGACATGTACAAGCAAAAATGTATACATGGTCAAAATTTCAGTGATGTAGTTTGAAAAAAAAACGGAAAGTACATAGGTCAAGTTCAACCAAGTTCTAAAGTGAAATCTACATGCAAAATTATCCATAGAGTTCAAATTTATTACCTTGTAGTTTTAGACAAGAATATGTTAAATTTTGATTGAACAATCTTAGTAAAGGTCCACAGAAATTGGTCTTAATACTTTACTACCACCACAAAAATTCGCCCTGCCAGTCGCCATTTGATTAAAATGCGCTGTCTACGATATATGATTGGAACAGACGTACAAAATGTGACAAATAATCATGCAAAATGTAAGTATGTCTATAACATTCTTAAAAATTATAAACTTCTATATTAATATTTTGTTTATCAGAAATTGCTGATTTAGTTCACAAGAATATCTATATCGTTGGTCATTCTCCTTTGATTTCTATTCCTTGAGCACATTTTAGAGATCGGCACGATGGACTGTATCACTGCAGCAAGAAAGAACAGTATGCCGGCAAATCCCAGAGACATGGCGTAGTCCTGACTGTACTGATAAACTAAACCTGAAATTTGATTAGACATAGTATTAACACAGAGAAAATTCATTTATATTATTAATTATTAGTTATAATTATTTTAGAAGATATAGAATTAAGGATGACATAGAGTATCAAATTTGGTATTCGAGTACTCGGTCCTTCTTCCGATCGACTATCAGAGTACTCGGAAAAAGATCATTGCCATGATCGACATATAATAGATCAATGGACTATCTTCGACTTTGTTTTGAACCGTTTGAAATACTTCCAGGCATATGCTTTCGACGGAGGATTATTACATATAGAATATAAAGAAAAATAATGTGTTACATGTAGTTGAAATGGTTCCATTGCGATGATTTAACATTTTTTATGTCTCACTCCATAGACACAATAGAAAATATAGGAGGATGTTTGGGGTGGTAAGGGAGAAGACAGGTGTAAGTAAGTCTTGCTAGAATCATTTTGTCAAATTCGCTTCAGGCTGTCGATGTTCGTTCGGTATTAGTCTGTGTGTCTGTCAATCCGTCTGTCTGTCTGATATGGACCTTTGTTACCTTCTGATGGACTTTAAACGAATTTAACATCTGTGGAATTCCGTGCGAGCAGACAAAGAGTGGACACGAATTAGCAACAACCCAAATTGTGATACTGACTTTGATGGGTTTGGGACATACGTTCATGTAAATCCTCCAAGAGGTTAACGACACATGTAGAGGTCATGAAAAACCGATGATCCCCCAAGTGTGACATTGACCTTTATTTGCGAGTTCTGCACGTCGTCTAGACTTTCAAGTTTAAGAAAAAAACTTCGATGAGTTACGAAGTAAACATACAAACCAATATAACTAAATCAGACCTTGACCAGGAGGCGGTTCACCGAGTTCACTGTTTGTAATGGTAAGTCATTTTGAATATAGTTTTATGGGTTATTATAACTTGACATGTTAATGGGACCTTTTTCATACCAAGCACAGATAATGACGGGATATTGCTATTGAAAATAGTTCACAAGACGAGACCTGTAGCTGGCTTTATATTAAAACCTAAGCATCAGCAAAAATAACATACCCGCAAGAGGAGGACCAAACAAAGCTGCAGGACCTTTGGCCATTTGCAGAAATCCCAGAGATGACGAAAGTTTCTCAACACCAAGGTATTCTACCATTATGAGAATTTGTAACGGAGGAAAGTATCCTGAAAACATTGTTTAAAAAACTGAATGTGTACGTTATTGTTTCGTATTCTTACCAAACATAAGAAAAAGAATACTATGGTTGAGTGTTAATCATTACAAAAATACAATGAGATTGGCAATGTGATCAAACAAATGTATATGACAACTTTGTTCGATGATTTTATATGTTGAAAGAATACGTAAAACAAGATGCACCCAGCGGTATGGTCAGAGTAAAACGCTTAACTTATGCTTAACACGAAATGGTTGGTTGTTGCATATGTTGAAAAAGTAACCTTAAACACATTTGTAATTACCTATAAAATAACCAACGCCGATAGCATATAAACACAATGATGTAAAAGTTGTACACAGTGAAAATAAAGCGCAGCCAATACCACACATAAACATCCCCACATTGCACAACCATAATGCATCAATGCTCTTTATATTAGCTAAGCATCCTGCAGAAAGGCGACCGAATATGTTCACAGCACCTAAAAATAGTTCATTTTATAGGAACATTAATCATTTTGGGCTGTAAAACGTTTAGAAGTATACAAGTTTATATTTTTTTCTGTTTCATAAATAAGTTTGACGCTTGTTTGACATTTCAAAAATCAGGATACTTTAAACAGCCTACAATGGCAAGACATACAGTCCAACTGTTTAGGTCAACTTAGGATTTGTGAAATTTTGATGAGAAATATGGAACCCTAAAGACATGGAAATATATTATTTTCAGAAAGTATTATTTAAAACTTTTAAAATGGAATTAACAATTAAGTGTTATTTGACTTACCATATATAGCCATTATAACCGATATTTGTTTACCGTCTAATCCTAGGGTAATGCAGTATTCTGGCAGGAAGGTATTGGGTATAAATTGACCCATCTGTATGAACACTCCACCCAGTAACAAAGGAATATAGTTTCTATTCCTAAATATTGACATATCACAAGAAATTACTCTCCAAGTTCGGAGGTTCTTCCTGATGTTTTTATGTCCTTCGTGTTCTGTTTGCATGTCCTGTTCAATGTCTTGTACAATCTGTTGACTTTGTGCAATCACCACTACCGGCTCCAGAAACTGAGATTTTGTTATATCCAGGGGCGTTATTACTACAGGTAGCCTTTGAAGTTCTTGCATAGATTTTGCAGCTATATTCACTTCTACTTGTTTATGAGGATTAGCGAGCACGTGGTCACTGTAACACCTGTCTGTTAACTTCAATCTAACTAACGGATCTTTGTTATTCAGTTTATTTTGCTTCAGAGTGTGATTAGTTTCATTTACACTGTATTTCTCATGAGTGTCTAGACAATTTGCACTGTTTATCTTCTCTACAACAGCCAAATCGCTTATGTCGTCAGGTTTAAGCATTGGATCTTTTTCATCATATTCAGAGCTCTCTATGCATTTGGAATGGGCATCTATACTGTTTGACCGCACACTAAGCGGTCTCATGAGAGTTGAGCAGACGCACAAGTGCATAAATATACCAGCAATGACAAGCATAGCACCTCTCCAGCCATATTCTGTCATTAATATCTGGAAAACTGGGGCCAATATGAACACACCGAAACCAGCACCAGCGCATACAATACCACCGGCAATTCCACGTTTCTTGTCAAAGTAATTATTTGTGATAACATGTCCAGGAAGATAGTTCATACCAATCCCAATTCCTGAAAACACAATATTGTTGGTTGAAGAGCTCGTTAACTATGGCTTACCGGTCTACCATTAACATTGTTTGCATTGGTATCGTTACACGTTTCCGAGCGTAATTTGCAGCACCGTTCAATGTAAAATGCATCGCTCCCAATAGTTGTAAGCTGTTACTTGTTAGAATACAATATGCCAAAGCAGAGCTATACCGTTTGTCATGTTGAATCACATGTAACCGTAGTATGATGGCTGATGTCTGCCATGGCGGGGTGAAAATGCAACAAATTAATAATTAGTCGCGTTTTCGCCTCCGAGACAGGTGGGCGGGAAAAAACACCAAGCAACAAGTTATGTGTCCGCTAACGCGACGTAAGGTCTGTCGCGTTTCGCCGTCAAAGTGTCGCCTTTTCGCACCGCCACCGACGCGACAAAGCAATAGTTAGTTGCGTTTTCGTGGTTTCGCCTATTACCCCGCCACCCGAAAACACGACATGGCAGAATTCAGCCACCATAGGTGGGTAAATAAAAACTTAATAGAAGACAATGGAATAGCGTTTCACACCATACAAGCTCAACCTATCTATAACCGTTGACGTGTTGGGAACGACACGAGAAACCAAAACTCAAGTACAAATTAAACCCTTAAAATAAAGTAGCTTTAGAGAAAATGTTGCCACGGTACATGTAAAATATGTATTGATAACTTTCATCAAGATTCTGGACATCTATAATAGAAGTGACCATTGATAACCACTGGTAACCTATCTATAACCAAACCGTAAGTACAAATTAAATCCCAAAAATAGAGAAGTTTTACCATGACAAATTAGGAAATTCCATACGTTTAAAATTCAATTAACTTTTAACATGAACTTTGTCCTTAGATCAAGTTTTTAAGTTCTCCCAACCTCTTCAATTACTTATTTAATGCATGTATTTGCATGCAGTCTTAAAAGCCTTTCTTACGTTAACTAAACTAAATTACACTTTAACTTACATGTTACCTTTCAGTTGTATATGAATATTTACAGTCTTCATTTTCGTTCTAGATTAAAATATAAGCACCTGTACCGCACCTGTAAAAAGCCACATGGAATACTTACCTTATTAAGGTCACCTTAAATGTTTATCATAATTTTCCTTAGAATTTGTGCAGTAAAAAACCATACCGGTATCAAATTTTCCATTTCCAATTTATCTGTGTTGTCCATACTGTAGGTTGTACACATATGCATATTCATATCATGAATATTCCTATGCCTAGAGTTGAACAAGAGGACTACATGGCTGCCGTTGGCTATAATATAAGGTCAAAAATCTCATCAAAGGAAGGGAGTCAATTTTGACTTGGGGTCATAATCTGAACAGTAATAGTTTTTGGGATTTTCCCTATATAAGCCTATGTGAAATCAAGTAACACCTCAATTTTGACCCGAGTCATGATTTGAACAATCATTGGAGAAGTCCACATGTAAATGCTACATGTCATAATCTAAGCTCTATGCCTTGTGGTTTCAGAGAATATCTAAGCTCTCTCTATATATATATCTTGTGGTCTCAGAGAATAAGATTTTAAAACTTTCTTTTTCTATATAAGCCTATGTAAAATAAAGTGGCCATCGGGCAGGGTCAGTTTTGACACAGCGGCCATAATTTGAACAATCTATGTAGAGATCCACTAGGCAATGCTACTTGCCAAATATCTAGGCTCTAGACCATGGGATTTCAGAAAAGTGTTCATATAAATGCCTATGTAAAATCAAGTGGACCCCGGACAGGGTCAATTTGGCCTATCGGTTACGATTTTATCAATCTTGGTAGAGGTCCACTTGGCAATGCTACGTACCAATTATCTAAGCTACAGAGAAGAAGATTTTTTATAGGTTTTCATATAAGCATGTGTAAATCAAGTGACCCCTGGGTGGGATCAATTTAGTATTCATGAAATTACATCATAGTTTGGAACCACTCATCTTAGACCACTGTAGATCGGCCTTGCAGCTATATCTTCTTTTGAAAATGTGGATTACCATTTTTATTTTCACTGCTTTTGCAATCTTTTACCCAGATTAACGTCAAAAGGAAGGTGTATACCGAGCGTAATTACTGCTGGAAACTATGCGAAGATGACGTCGTTAAAATATGTCCTTTGTGTTATGTTTTCTAATAATAATAATAATAATGATGAAAAAACTTTATCTTATGAAGGTAAAATATAAGACATATAAAGAATTACAAAGTAGATCAAAACATATCTTTTTTCCATATGGCCTTCAAAATAAAAAAAAATAAAAATAAAAAAATCAATCAATCTTCTCTCACACACACGCATGATCTCAGATCTCAAACACACAAACGCATAAGTATGTAATACTTTTAAAAATGGTATTTTAACAGTCACTCTGTTTACATATATCAAAATGTCAACATGTATGTGATAATGATGATCCAATATCAATTACAAATATCATCATGTACTTCATACTAATATAAACAAAAATTACAAAGTCCTAAAGAACACAAACATTTCAAATTTCGCCTCTTTTGTAAACATTCAGTTAAACACTAAGAATAAACTTATGCAACAATACTTTTTTGTAATTTTCTTTAAATATTTTTATGTTTGTTGACATTTTTATATTTAAAGGTATTTCATTCCATATGTTTTTACTGTAAAATGAATCTTTGTAATATTTTGTCTTAAAGTTAGGTGTTGATTGTAAAACAAGATCAATGTTAGTGATCGCTCTGAGTTTATGCGTATTTCGCCTCGATTCACTAGAAAAAGTTATAATCTCATACATATAGTTTGATGTCATATTTTGCATGGTTTTATAAACCAGTTCAGCTGCATGATATTTACACCTGATGGCGTTTCCGCGTTTTCCATATTTTATTCAAACAAACTCAACAAAAGTAGAGTTTTTACCAATAAAATGAACAGAAAAATTAATGGAATCGATGTAACATCACGTTAGTATCACTCGTGAACACCAAAATGTTCATATGGCAGAATTGGAACCATCGCGGCTAAAAATCATATAGAACATAGAAAGACACGTTCACCTTTTTTTAAACTGTGAAAACACTATAGAAGATCAATTTGCTATGCAAACGGTTTCGAAAAGATATATGTCTTGACTTTACAAAAACACCAATGATTTTATAAAATTTTGAATGTAAATTAGTCTGTTTGGGTGATTTTGCAAGTAACTTGTATTTTATATGAAATAAAGAACAAACACGCGAAGATGATCATTTTCTAAGTCAAATATCCAGTCACAAAAATAAGTTTTTGTACCTGTGCAAACGGATTCGCAATGCTCAATAATTAAGCTTTTGAATATATATATTTTATACATAATTATCTTTAAATAATAAAATTGTCTGTTTGAGATTTGTTTTCAGTGAATACACATTTTTTCACATCGCTCGGAAATTGCCGAGCAGTTCCGATTATTTCCGTAAGTTCGGAAAAATCTTACAAAGGAATACACATAGCAGACGAATTTAGGCGTGTATATTGTGGTATGTTAATGTATGTCGGAAAGATAATATGTTATGTAAAAGACACAATATAAGATTAAATGCACACTGACTATTTAAGCATGAAAGCGAAGAACGCATTACGCGAATTATAATGTAATCAAACATGGAAATACTAAAAAGGCGGATTGAGACGATCAATCTCAAATATGTAAAGAAATTATGTTTCCACACTGTAAAAAATTACCGTTGTTTTTACGGTCATTCGACATTAAAAACTGACGGTACCTTTCCCGTACGGCGTTTTTACGTCCTAAATGTAGATTACGGAGAAATCCCGCAAAAATAAAGGATTATGGGATACGAAGGAATTTCATTCGGAGGCACGTGGTGTAATATTTTGGCACAACTGAGCCTTATATAATTGACATAGAGTCTCGAAACTTCACACATATCTTCTTGTGCACCTGGTTGTTAGTTTACCAAATGGACAGTGCATAATCTATAAGGAACTGGCCCAGCTGCATGTTTTTGT
>JAUMHA010313580.1:0-14522 GCA_032359765.1 Saxidomus gigantea | reverse complement strand
TACACGATCGTATTCTGAACATCGCCAGGGTTTAAAATACATGTACATTGAACATGTAGCAACTACACAGACAAAGCCTCACCGGCTATAAAACAGGGACGTTTCTAGTTTTGCTGAGTATAATTGCAATTTTAGCAGACAGAAACATGTAGTAATGATTCTGCAAAAAAACAATAACAAGGCATATATGTATATATATGAAGAAAATTTAATAAACAAGAGGGCCAAGATGGCCCTATATCGCTCACCTGCGACTTATGGCGATATGTGACCATACTTTAAACCTAAACTATATATCATAAACACAAACAGTCTGTTTGACCTTGACAAGGCAAGCCTTTTGACCAATTTACATGATGATTGGGTTGTAAATGTCACATGTAAAGCATACACAAGGTTTTTTACCGGGTGACCTATTTTTTTTATCTCAGATTGCCCATATTTATACTCGACCTAAATTTTATCAAGACAATCATACTGACAAACTTTCATGAAGATCTAATGAAAAATACAACCTCTATTGAATAAATAAGGTTATTCTATGACTTGATCGGGTGACCTAATATTTGACCCTAGATGACCCATATTCAAACCCGACCTAGACTTTATTTAGGCAATCATACTGACCAAGTTTCATGAAAATCCAATGAAACATGCAACCTCTATTGCTTATACAAGCTTTTTCTATGATTTGACCCCGTGACCTAGATTTTATCAAGGTAGTCAATCTGACCAAGTTTCATGAAGATCCAGTGAAACATTCTACCTCTATTGCATACAAAAGGTTAAGTGTGGACAGACGACAGACGACAAACAGACGACGGACACCATTTCGTGCTCAGGCGAGCTAAAAAGTTACAAGAACAAACCCGAGGTCAAATATAAGCAGTATCGTAAGGATCATGGATAATCTTGGTAGAGGACCACTAGGTAATGTCACATGCCAACTAACTAAGCTCTCTGCCTTCCTGTCTTGAGAAGAAGATTTATAAAGTTTCTTTTTCCTTTCTGTTGCCATGGCAACCAGACTTCTGCATGGAATGAAATTATTTGAACAGCTATGAAAGGGCTTTATGCAAGGAACAGTTATATCATCATTGGCCTAGTGGTTTCAGAGGAGATGTTGTTTGAAGGAAAATGTTGACGGACGTACTACGTACGACGGATGGAATGCGATCCTAATAACTTTGTGCCAGGTGAGCTTAAAAGTAATAGCTAAACTTTTCTTTATCAGCTGCTTAGATGTAAATGTTTAAAATACTTGTCCCAATATAATAAACAGTTAGGAAACAAATAACCAATGTGATTAGTGTTAATGGTCAAAACTGCAAAGTCTCTATCATATGTTAATGTTTTTTCATCTTTCAAATTTTGGACACATTTTCCAGTTTGAAGAATTATACACACATTTATCATGATGACGTACAGATGGGGGCACATAAGGACAAGTTTTTCCAAAGTATCACTATCTTTCCAAACTTCGACGAAGACAGTTCCTACATTGTAACTTCCAAAAGCCAGCTGCGATGTGCAGGTTATGTTAACCGTCTCGCTCCCTCTTGTTGTAGTTTCCAGTCTGATTGGCCCTGTCATTGTGGCCATTTCTAAATTATCATTACTTTCTCTATCTAGAGCCCATGTCAACAGGGTGGGGGTCCTGAAAGGCTACCACAAGTCTTAAGGAACAGTTCAGCTTGCTAGTCTTCTACTCCAATTGCCTCAACTGTAATTGCCTTCTTGTCTAGAGGCGTATCATATTTCTGCACGAACAGATTGGAAAGTTCAAATGTCAAGTACATGTATATTATTTTTCTAGCAAGTGGTATTTTTACCAATTTGTAATTTGTCCATAGGTTTCGGACAAGAGTTTTATTGTTTAACCTATAGACAACCAGCAACCTTAAAAGCTCACAATAGACAGTATGACGTGTGCTCTTGTGAGGTTTTAAAAATATACAAGTCCTTCAAGAATGTTGTACTAAGCTGACTGCAACATGCATTTAATATGGTGAACATTTAATCCAAGTTATTACAAATTCCTTCAAGGAATTTTTCAGACTTTTCATGACAGACATCCAATACAAATAAAAACACAATTTTTCTCCATTTGTATTTGTAGACAGATATTATACTGGTAACTGTCCTTTAATTCAGAGAACACCTTTTCGGACACTATTTTAAAACGTTTGATGTTGTTATTGTTGTGGATTGTCTGTTGTTAATCATTCAGATGTTGATTTTGACCAAAGCAACAACAACAGCTCAATGAAAATGGGAGTATTTACCTTTAATAGAAAAGGAGAGAAACTACATGCATGTTTTATCTTTTTCGTTCTTTCATCAACACTGACATCACGGTTTTAGTTTTAGCAGCTATTGAACCCGGAATGTTTATTCATTTCGATACTCGACAAATTACAGAATACTTGCTGTTTTCAGTTTTAGTTTAGAATAAAAGAAATCAACGGATAAAGAGGAGAAAACAAGCAGATAACTCATTTGTAAGCTACATCTATCTATAGAAGTAAACTAAAATTATTCAGTTGCATGAGAAACCGAAGTTGCTTGAGGTGAATTGTCATAAATATTTCGTCATAAGTTAGTGGGCATGTGCAGAATATGTGCTAAAAATGTCCGAAACTAGGACCATAACCAGTAGTGAAGTAAGATGAAATTGGATGGTTACTACATATAGTCTGAATATCTTTAGACGCTACATGTTCAGTCTGAAACCATGAAAGCATTCACTTACTTCCACCTTTGACATCATAGTTGTTTGCAGGCTGGTGTTGTTGTTACAGACATTGATAACTACATTGAGAGTTTTCATATGATCTCCTGGCCTTACTCCAGACTCCGCATTTTCTCTCCATAGAGTGACCGATGCCTTTCCTGATGTGTCTTGCACGGCCACTGACTTTATCGTACCATTGTCACCATTGATCTTAACCTGTCTACTAGGCCAATCATCCTGTAAGAGATTTAGAACTTTTGAAATGAGCCTGATGTGTCTAAATGCACATGAATACACAATAAACACATTGTCCCCAAAATTAAACATAAGGTTAGTGGATACTGTAAAGGACTCTTAATTCGCTGGTTCTGGTTCTGCTTTCGCATTTTTTTACCAAATTGAAAATGACCGCGGTTTTTTAATTTCACATATAAATTGAAATGTAAAAATATGTCAGATTTTCCAAGCAGGCCTGATAGGCTACTTCCTGGAAGTTGGTTTTAAAGAAGGTGCCAAACACACGCAAAAATGTCTATATCAATAAGCCGCAAGTCATCTTACAATCTCGATATATGTAAGCAAATAATGATAGTGATTTCAATATGCCGACGCTTTCCGTAGACTGAAAACAGCCAGATGATGCAGATCTTCCATGTATAATATAAAGCAAAACCACCTGGTCGCCGCGTGCGGATGAGTGGTTTATCGTGACGAGCAGACGAGCTTTCGTTTAAGTTTGGTTTAAATAGCAGGGAATCAATCATTGAATCATCAAGGCAGTGATAAAATTATTTTTAGCGACACAATCTACTAATAATGATGTACAAATGTATAAAAACATTAACATCCTGGTGAACACTCTAAACAACACAACGTCATGATTTATTACAAAAATATAATCTTTCACAAGGAAGTTACACCATGCATTATTGAAAGCACTGTAAAGTGAGGCCTCAGAATTTGAGGGCTCTGGAGTACGTGGTTTAAAGGAATCTGTGTTATTTGATTCCTGTTTAGATATACGGGGTCTTTTTGCATTTTGTATTGTGATTTTGAATGTTTTACATTGCACAAAGTTCTTTGTTATAACTTGATCGATCTCAGAAATTTCAAATATATTGTAAATTGGTAGGAGAAAACCTAATTTTGTAATCAGTTGTATATTACTAAAGTAGGCTTTTACCCAAATCGCTGTACAAAAGGCGTGATTATCAAGCAAACAAAGCAAAGAAATTCCATGCCAACATATGTACATGTATCACAAGAATTAGAAACCGACATAAGACAAAGAAGTTAGTTAATTACTACATACTGTCAAGTATCTATAGATAATAGAAAAGTAACACAGAATGTAAATACAGGTCTAAGCTAATTGGAACATTGGTCCGAACAAATTATTGAGAAGGTACTAGTTGTTTCATTATATTTCAAAATATAGTATCCATATGCAGTTTGCTTAAAAATTTCAGAGCCCGCATATCACATTTATTCAATAACGAAAACAACAGATCAAATGTGTTTAACATAAAAAATTGACAGGATTCTGTCCTTCAGCATTAATCACGAATGTACAAAAACATAAAAAATCCTAATATAAATCGTTTTAACATTTTGCAATACTAACTACATTATTTATTTCTTCCTCAAGAATACTTGTACACAAATACGGTGAAATACCCACTTGTGTACATCGATTTATATTTACATTCATAAAGTATGTGTGTGCGTTTAGATAGCAAATCTCGGTTTAAATGAGGAAGTTTGGAAATAAAAAAAGTCAAAATGGAGCTTGTGTTATTGACATGCATTTTAGGATTTTTTATAATTCAATCGGAAGGTAAGATATCGTAATATGTTAGATCTAATTGACTTAAACTTTAAGTGTGTTGCCTTTAATGTACACGTATTCAGTATACATTAAGTAAAAGGGATGGACCATAATAAGAAACACAGCTGTTTAACAGTAGCTTTAAATGCGAATTAACCTTTAAAATCATGTATAAAAGATGATATAATAACAAAAGTATAGAAAAGTGGAAAATCATGCCACTTCGAAAGAAATAAAAGCACTCAAAATAAAATGATTCTATAATTGACTGTGGAAATATACTAGGCTACAATGTTTTTGGTAAACCGCTGCTCGTTTCCAAAAAGATACATTTGTATTACATGTAGCATGACTTTCACAGTATAACGCCGTGAAGCCATAGAGTAACATTTTTCTTCATTTAAAGTTTGAAATTCATTGACGGATAAAAGCACTTACTATATCTTTGGCAGACGAAAAATGCATCTTCAAAACTGCCACCAGAACTCCATTCCCCTGATTCTCATAAATGTTTTATATGTAAGTCTCCATTCAGATTACTACAACTTGGCATAAATGGACGCCAACAATCAGACACTGACCATAGTTGAATAGAATATCAAATAATTATGTAGAAATGCTTTAAGCAGCATAAAAAAAGAAAAAATGCACCTCTGACAAATTAACGGAAGGGCATTAGTAGTTTGAATGCGCGATCACAGCTTCGGAATAGCTAACTACCTTTAAAGTGTTATGCTTAAAACACTTTGAGACTAATCAACATCAGGCATCCTAAAATCTAAACATCCTAAAGAAAATGCAATAATTACAGTAATGACATTACGCGTCAATGTGGAAAGTACATGTATCAGAAAAGTGAACCTCAAACACTTTTTCTTTTTAAATTACTATTCATTTTTATTCCATCGATTCGCTAGGTCATTCTTTACAATTAGTAGTCATCCTAGCTCAAAAATATGCCAAAGCGGGAAAAAATTTGAACAGAAATGAAACATGTATTTTCAGTATCACGAACATCTGTAGTTTCAGAAACAACAAAGTTCCCAAAAGTTCCATTGGTGGAAATTGATTTTTTTCAAGGTCAATGTCACGCCCTTTTAAATGTTAAATAGGATTAAATTCACCATTACTTGTTGCATCTTTTGCAATAATGTGGTATATTTTAATTGTTTTTGTATTATTTCTTTCAAACATTTTGATATGCAATATATTTTAAACATTTTACAGACATTTTTACACATGATCTCTAACTGAAGGTCAATGACAAATGGTTGTTCTTAGTAACAAGTGTAATTTAGTTTTCTTTGATTGCATCTTCGGCGTCCTGGGCAAGGTATGTAGTCTGGTTTTCTGTGGAATGGAATTGTCTGAAGCCAACCTTTTCGTTAGCCAGAACTTGGTTGATCTCGAAGTACATGCACCACTTCATTCGCTGATTTAATGTTTGCACAATCATCTAGAATTAAGCTGATAGTAATGCTAAATACAAGACTGTGTGACAAATTAATATATGCTGACAAAAATTAAAACTTGAATAATCTGTTTCAGAAAATGCCCCCAAAAGTAGGTCAAATTGATAAATTTTCACCAAAATCAATCAAGAATCAAGCTGCTAGTAGTTTGAATAGATAAAATATGAAGGATACTATTTTAAAAGTTTTTTAAAATATAAGCCTATGTAAAATTAAGTGACCCCCAAGATTGTTCATATTATGACCCCCGGGTCAAAATTGACCCTTGCCGGGGTCACTTGTTTTTATATATGCTTATGTAGGAAAAACTTTAAAAATCTTCTTTCGAATCCACAAGGCATAGAGGTTAGACATTTAGCATGTGGCATTGCCTAGTGCTCCTATACTAAGATAATGTAAATTACTTGCTAAAAACAACATTTCCTGCAAAAATATTGATAAGTGAATAATAATTGTAATAAATGGGTAAATACGATTCTGACAAGCTTGAATTCTTTAAAGGTATAAATATGCAAGGGGCTGATAAATGTTGAAATAAGTTGAGCATGTTACTGAGTAAATACTTAAGTATTTTCGTGAAATTGAGGCCTGGTCAAAATTGACCCTTTCTGCTATAAATATTCCGAGTAAACGTATTATGTTTCTAAACATGTCTCAGTTGTCTTCATAATATTCAGTTTTGCTATAGTCTGAATTTGACCTTTGAGCTACGACCTTTATGTTTTCCTCGGTTTTTACTGTTGTTTTACAAAAAGCTAAAAGTACATTGACGGCTCAGACCTTGAAATCAGTCTATAGCCTTACCAATATCAAGAAAATATATTTTGCACGATTTTGCCATGTCTTGAAAACGTCTCGAGTTGTAAGAAAAAATTAAACATACTTTTAGAATGCATGCTGACGATTTAAACTGTCCATAAACTTTTGTTATACAAGTAAAAAGCCATACATAAATAAACATACGTTGGATTTGAACCAGCCGAGTAAAGAAATGCCAGCCAACAGTCTTCCATGCTAACCACTGAGCTGTTTCTTCTTCTGAATTCAAATGATTTTAATTCAAATACAACATTGTCATAGATTGTTGTTTCCCCTGTTTTTATTAGAAGCAGTGTCTAAAATATGTCAGAATAACATGACGTCACTATCAACCTATCCAAACTGCCTTATAACTGTTATCTGTAATTTGTAAATATATTTCGTTATATAATCTGTAAATAATGAATATAGAATTCTTAAAAGTATAACATCTGTGTAGAAATAAAGATCGCCTTTCATCAATAGCCTATCTTTAAATTAGAGACAATACATGTATATTCACAACATTGGTTACAGTCAGTTGTATATCACGGACAACCGTTCAACAAAATGTCTCGATTTACATCACAGATCTACGGAAGCACAGAAAGGAGACGCGTTTTTACAGATTGCCAATATAAACATACGAAACAGTTATTTAGTAACCACGAAATATAAAATCAAAGCGATATGAGCGCTGGAGGCCTGGGGTTCAAGATTACTTTCTGGAATTAAGGTTCGCATAATCTTTTGCCGGTTTGTTGTCGATATCATTTTACTATGACGAACATCTGAAACTGGAAACGTTTCCGAAAACCAAATACACATGGCTTCTAGTGTCTTCGTTTTATTCAAATCGAAAGCAAAACACCAAAGATGAACGCCGATTACTACATAAAAACTGACCAATATAAACAAGTCTCGCAAATCAGATATGTTGCCCTTATTTACCAATATTATTAAATATTATGCATTTGCCATGACAACGACCCGATAACACCGGTCTGATATTTGTTGATATTGCGACGTCTGATATCACAGGACAGTGTTATTATGACACTGTTCTTATATCACGTTTTAGGCTCCGCACACTTTAGACATTTAGTAAGTCTTATGAAATAAGATCTAAGTTTTTGTGGATTTCTAACACGCTACACTTTTAATTAAATTTTCTGTAGCTACTTCAGGCTACAGGTGTGAGTTTCATTTTAAAACTTCTAAAATGGAATATAAGCGCATCACATTAAATCTAAAATGACTGTATGAATTTTATTTTTGAATAAAAAATAGTGTTGTGGGTATTTATTTTCTAAGATCATTATCTACTCATCTATTAGAATTTTGAAACTAAATTCGATAAAAAATTTATTTTCATTTTTTCAGCCCCTTCATATTTTCACAGTAGGTCTAATTTCTTAATTCTTGTATGATATGTACTGAAACGTTATAAACCGCATCTAAACGGTGTACAAATGCATTTCTAGGTAGATTCTATGGCCATTGATTATCTAAGTGTTCAAAATATGAAGAACTAAACTGTTGTGTCCACCAATCTGATTAAAATCATCTCGTCAAAAACGCTCATTTCAGAAGATCGTGAACTTTAGTCAGTACTCCCAGTTATTCACAAGCATCACTAACTTATCAAAATAGTCTACTACAATACAATACAATACAATACAATACAATATACTATAATACAATATTTATTTATTGTTGAATATGGTTTAAACATGTAACCCAAGCTATGTATAGTTTTTGACCAACTTAATGGCCGTCGAATGGTCGAAATTCTAATTCCTACACAGCGGTCTCCGGGTAAACAACCATGGTATATTGTTGAAACACTAGTTAATATTTCAGTGTTTCAAAAGTATACCACGAAAAAAGACCCATAACTTGATATAATCCTTATCCTATGTAACTCTGCCAGTTGAAACTGAAATCCTATCACATTCATTTGAATCACAACATTGCTTAAATTTATGATGGTCTTTACATCCATCTACACATAGAAAATGGCGACCGCAAACTGTTTACTAATGTGTGCATATTACATAATTGCAGACGTCACTACATAAATAAAATTCATTGGAGGTAATTAAAAATTTGCAATGCCTGTAGAACCGATGAAAGTACATGATCTATCTTGTGAGGCCCGTAGCTGGGCATATGCACGTACGCACGTGCGTATTATCATTTCCCAGAGTCAAAAATAAAATAAAAGTCTAATACTACAGTAAAAATTGAACGCCACGGGGGTTAGGGGTCCTCATTACTTAAAGCAGGTAAATCTACTTCACTTCGATCAAAGGGACAGCAATAGTCTCCCCTCCATGGTACTTCGTTGTTGTACCGAGTGATATCAAGTTTTCGTTGCGGGTACTTTAAACATCGCTGATAGTAGTAATAGTGTCAGAAATAAATTGGCCTCTTATCAAATTGCTGTTTACATATTTTATTTTCTCTGCATATTCTTCTAATCTTCATCAACGCAAACAAAACTGGCTTTTGTGTTTAAATTAGTGCGTAGTTATATTTAGCTTATATGGTGTGAATATTAAGAACACCTCTTATTTGAAAGTGCACACAATCATGTAACTAGCTATCTGTCTGACGCGTAAATGTTACAATGTAGGTATAATAATTTTACTGAAGGAAACGCAACTCGTGCATTTGTATTTATTTAATTGGTTACAGTGTATTTAGTTCGTGTTTTTTATGTTTAGATTTAGAGAAAAGTTAGGTATCATTAATATGATAAAAATATCCACAAAATAAAAACAATTTTTCAGTTACGACGGTCCGTCTGTTCATCTGTCCGTAAAATCTTAAAAACGGACCAGCACAAGTCTAATAAATACGGCAAATAGCGTCCGTCTGTATGTCGTTTGAGGTCTGTCTTTCTGACTGTCCGGTTGTACGTCTAAGAGTGCGTTTGAAGCTATGTCGACATTAATGCTAAACATTGTAGCGTAAGTTTTTGCCGCGTAGCTGTTAGTGTAAGTTGACGCCTACAATTATCGTACAGGCACATCTGGGAACAAGTAGGATAAGAACACCATCGGCTCAATGAACACCTACATCTTATTAACATTATGACAGCATAGTGGTAAGATATTTGTATAGTAAACGTTTTTCAATTTAGCTGCTATTGTAGCTGTAAAATGAAAAAAAAAGCTTAACAAAACATTATTTCTTAAGTTTAAATGCTCTCGGTTTAAATTCGTGAAATTCATGGTGCATGTGCGTCTGGTGTGATAGCGGACGTAGACCATGTGGCGATGTTTAACCCGTGGATAGTCTGACCGAGAGCCGTCAGACTCCACTGGCTCAGACTAACAACGTTGCGTATCCGAAGTCTACTAACTTAGTCTGTACATGCAAAGGTGACCTATGTTGACTTAATTATGTTAAGTGATGAGACAGTCATCATCCTCCAGAGTTAAAATAACCGTATATACAGACTAGAATTTACATGGCGTTGGTGTAACTACGCTTACTAGACAAAAGAGCCACCTCTGACGAGGCGTTCAGGGCAGCTGCAAAGTCCTCAGTGACAATGATGTCCCTGATGGTAGTGGGCAGTTAACTCTACTCTCCATTGGTTTTGGGATAGAACGAGTGGTGGTAGACGGCTGAGTTAGCACAGTGTTGTTTGATCCTTCCCTAGCCTCAAGTGCGAGGGTCGCCTGTCAGAAGTAGGTCACTTGAACCTATGTCGACTTCGTGGTGCTTGATCATGAATAGATAGTTCAACCTGTTGGCACGTCTCCTGTCTGCAAGTGGGGGCCAATAAAGGTCACTGATCATGTTGGTGACACAGCCGTGAATTCGATCTCCCTAATTGTTGTGTACGAACCTGGCACCTCTTCGTTAGACTCGTTCCTGTTGTTCAATATCGCACGTATGGTAGGGGTCCAATGCTACTGTGGCGTAACTCAGTGTTGCCAGTACAAATGCGTTGTACTTTCACGGACGTCCGTGTGCAGTTGTAGAGTTTCCTTCGCAGAAATCCCGGGGTTCCGCAGGCTTTGGCCGCTGTTTTGAAAACTGATTTGCCATTGATCTTCCCACTTCTTTAGTGATTTAAGATCTTGATGGAGGGCTTAAGCAAATTTACTCAAAATGCACCATTTTCTTGCTATATTTAGACTTTTTTCCTCACCCCCCGCATAAACAGAGGAGGGGGACATCACCACCCCCACTCGCGCGTATCATACATATTGACCCAGCTACGGCCCTGCTTGTGTTGATGTATCGCTCACACTTAAAACCTCGAGGACCGGATGAGACTGGGTAGATTTGCAAATTTACGTATACTTTCACAGTTAGCGTCTATATATCTCAGAAGTCTTCTGATAAAATATATGAAATAAAGATAATGTAGCTATGTGCATACTTAAGTAAACGCATTTGACTGGTCACCTTCCCCAAGTCCGAAACTGGGAGCGGGGGAGGTGTCGCCACCCTTTTATTGGTGGAAGCTACATACTGATATAACTACTTAAATATGAATTTTGTGTCCAAAACTCATCCCAAGCTTCTGTGAGGCTTCGCTAAGCCCCGATTTAGTTTAAGCCTCCTTAACGCAGTGGTAGGCCCGTTCGCCTCAGGATTAGATAGTCCCGACTTCGATCCCCACCAGTAAAATGGCGATAGTGTCCTTAGGCAAATCAAAATTATTTGCATTGTCTCTCACTCTCCGAGGTTGATTACCATCTGAAATATTTATCAAAGTTCTAAGATTGTTTTCGCAGTCGGGAATAAATAAATAAGTAGAAATCACTCGACTCAATTTCGCACTTCCTCCCCCATGAAAAAACCTAATTTTGGCCATGAACTACCGACATGATTTGTGACAAAAAATTCTGAATGACTAGTGTAAAACTGACTATTTAACATTTCTGTTATCATGGTTATCATGGATATGAAAGTTTTCTTTCCAATCTATGTCATGCAACGCTCGTCGCCTAATATGGGTGGATCGGAAAGAAATGACACCTCTGCATAAAGACTGATATATTTTCCGTATTAAGCTCGATTTTTACCGTAAGTTTGGAACTTTTCAACCGCCAATAAGTTTGGAACTTTTCAACCGTCATTTCATGACAAGTAGAATGTATAACATTTTTTGAATTATAGAAATTTACGCTGTAAGGCACCCTTTAATGTGGTAATGCCGAATGTGATAGGTCAATAAATTACACTTGTGTTTTCAGTCTATCTTTAATTTTAGTAAGTAAATCATTCATATCTATCAACGTAATATGTTGTTGCCGTCAAACTTATGTTAATTATAAGTGTAGAGTAATTATATTTTCTCGGCTAGTGAATAACAGTCAATAAGTCGAATACATTGTAACATATTTGATAAGAAAAACAAGGATTAAGTTTGTTTTCCTGTGGACATGTCACGGTACATATTTAATTACAATTGGGGAGTAAATGGGGAAGTGGTCGCTTAGCTCAGTCGGGAGAGCATTCGGTTAAACATTTCTGAAAGCGAAGGATCATGGGTTCGGTTCCCAGTCTAGGTACACTTTTTTTCTATAAAATCTAGCTACTAATTGCGTTCATATACTCTAAATTGCGCCGATTATCTTTTTTTAAAGACAGTTCTTGTTTTTGGTTCTTCTATGCGCGATGCTGTGTTTGAGTGTAACTGGTGTTGATAAAAACTCATAAAATAATATCAAACAGGGAATGCCACGTACCAAAAACGCAGCCTCCCCGAAACGAGCCCCACAATCTTATTTTACATTGAAACGGAAACAAATATATAAGCAAAGAATAGCAAATCTGAAAAACTTGTATCTTACACTAACTCCTCGTATTGCATGGAGGCACTAAAGTAGACTGTAAAGCCAATGTTATTGTATCTTAAAAAATAAAATTAATTCAGTTTATTGCGTGAAGTAGGGGAGAAAGGGATTACGTGGACATGTCGCCATGCATTCCTTCTATAATTGGTTTCAATATAACAACAAAATGCTTTAAATTAATTGCATTAGTTCATGAAATTCTTAAAAACTGCACTGTTAGTCCTTTCTCTTCCTCATTAATCAACACGCCGGTTTAAGAACCCCCCCCCCCCCCCCCCAAACAAATGTAGGAATAACTGTTTTGTAATTTTGATATTTGCGACTGTATATACGGTTTTAAATGGTCGCAAATATTTCTAACGGCGACGGCAACAGTCGGAGCTGTTTAAACTGTTTGCGACCATTAAAACTAAATAGTAAGTATCCCTTTTCTAAAGCACAATGTGTCTAAATGCGATAGTTAAAACGCTGTTCGAATTTTGCGACTATATATACGTTATTTAATAGTCGCAAATTTAAAGGACGTTACCAATCATAAACAAAGGCGTCATATAAAACTGACGTCGCTAACTTTGAGGTGTTACACCGGTCATTTTTGTCCCATTTGATTCTATGGAAAATAGAGCACTTTTACACACTTCCTGTGACTTTCACAACAAAATCCAAGCAATCAGCTGTCCATATTTCTCATCTTCATCATTATCACAGTCAATCTACACCAGAAAAGTTACATGGTCAACAATGAACTTTTTTGCTATCACTCAATATCTGGAGACACTGTACAAATTTCCAATACACAGCTGTCATGTATGCCGGCGCGTAGAAATATTTGAACTCTTCCATCACAAAATGTAGTCCTGAAGAAGACAAACAAAACAACTGTTAGAGTAATCAGAAATGGCCAAATATTTACATAACAACAATAAATACAACTTGCATTTCATCAAGCCATCCACAGACAGCTCTAAAATGGAGACTTCAAATTTTCAAAGAACTACTTCCTAGGGTACAACGACCCGGAAGTACTTGTTGACCGGTGTCACACCTTGAGTCCCTCCCCGGACGCCGCCATCTTAGATTCAGCGACGTCACGTCAGTTACTTATCCTATCGGAAAATCACACAAATTCATATTTTGACAAGAATATCAGGTTAACCAATAAAATGAAAAATGTGCCAGGAATTATTAATTTTCCCATTATGGTTATGTATTTTATATTGCTGACACGTGCACATTCGATTTGTAGTTTCAAGCGGCCCATACAACATTTTATTTTTCATAAATAACGTATTTTGAGTGCAAGGAGTGGTAATTTTAGGTTAAGACGCTGTTAGAAAACAGTTCACCAATACTTTTCAACCCATTTTACCTTCATGGGTGAATTAATTGTCATTCGAAAAGGCGCGGCTCGTTTTAAACGCCTGGATATATGCACCATATTCGGCGTATCGGCCGCGGCAAATATGCCGGAGCGGTCTATACGTTCATTTTTGTCCTTAAATCGTAAAATAAAGGGGTGCAGCCAATTAAGTGAAGCGTCCTATTGTCCAGAAATTACGGTGATATTGTTTCTGCATGAATGTATCATAACCGTTGCTATGCATTTCTATTGAAAATTACAAAACCAAATACATTAAACTCAGCCGTTTGTTTTCAACGGCCGAATCGACAATGACTACAAAGTTGGTTACTTATTCCTTATTCCTTATTAGTCGCCGGTGGAAACCGGCGACAATATTTGATACGCTTTAGGATTCTTCAGCCTGTAGGAGAAGTTATCAAAATGTATGAACTTGTTACAATTTTGTTCTGACATCTTACATTGATTGTTTGAAACAAAAAAAACTATTTTAAAAATCGCGAAG
>JAUMHA010313469.1:0-14524 GCA_032359765.1 Saxidomus gigantea | reverse complement strand
AATTAAAAACACATAAATCATTTTATAATTATTTGCTCATGCAGATGCCCTGCGCCAAGCCAGTTTATCGCTTTAGTGTTGAGGTTATTTACATTAACACCGACTTCAGGGTGTTGCTCGTTTACCTTACCTCCGTCTAGAAACTTTCAGGTGTTCAAGTATTTGGCTCACCTTATGCTGCTGATTTGATAAAAGGTGCTCCATCCTGTTCTGCACACCTTCAATATTTGCTAGCCGATTCTCCATTCTACTCTGCTGTCCATCGATTTTAACCAACCGGTTGTCCATCCTATCCTGCTGACTCTCTATTCTATCCAGCCTCCCTAGCTTAAAGTTCATAAACTCGGAAACACCAAGCTCGGACATTATAGAAGACATGGGAGTTACCACACCATGACCATGCGGTAGAATTGCTCCAACAACCATCCCTAAACATTCCAACTCACCATAACGGTCCTTTTTGAAAACAGGAGCCCCAGAATCGCCTTCATCGTCAAACGGTAAATTTGTACTCGCTGACGTTACTTCATACTGCTGATGAAGTGTATATGTGAAGTCTCGCCCAACGATTTTGTATCTGTGATCATGATCTATTTGTTTCACAACTGCATTGGAAAACCTTACATACCCCTCTGTTTTGCCCGTTGTCGCCCCGAATTTGGTAACCCAGTTATTATTCTCATTTACAGACGAGCACACTCTTCCTGTGTCGTATTTCATTTCTGAAATAATAGTCATGTAAGTATTGTTTCATTAAATTGATTCATTCATTTTTAAATTTCAACTCATATACGTTGATTCTACAATAAATTTCTTTCAGTTATAGTATGGTTTTCGGCTTTTATACTTTACGTTTACGGCCATGCTACTATCATATATCAAACGTTTAACAAAAAACAAGTAATAAAATAAAATGAGCTTGATAATGCAGCAGGTTAGATACTATTTTAATTGTTACCTACTTTAATATTTATTTTATACTTACAAATGTAATAACGAAAACAAGATCAGGCTAACATGTATAATATTCTTGCAACGGTCAGCCTCAGGGCCGACGGACATAAATCCATACATCACGAAACTGTTTATAGCGTGACCCTGTCTACTAGTTTAATGACGCAATATTGCGCTATAGCGGGCAATATCACACCGTGTGAATTACCTACTCATTCCTTTTCTAGAGAAACGAGAAGTAATCTCAATGTTTGAAAGTTGTTAATACAATTTTAAGCAACAGGTCGGTATTCCAGATGTAATGTAAACGTTTTGAAACAATAGGAAAATGGACTGAAAGAGAAAACTTTGAGTGAACTGCAAGATTTTGTAACAGTAGTAAGACATATTAGAATATTATTTTGAATATGTAATTACCGTTAGGTTACAATTTATTTTCATATAGTTAAGCATCTTTGACTTGTAATACGCAAATATGTTTTACAATATTTGCAATTTTACTACATTACTACCATTTGTAAGGCGCTTCAATATCTTCGGTAGGGTTGAAATTAAAAATAACTGAACAATTGTGAACAATGAGAAATAATAAAAGTATTGAAGTATGAATATTCAAATATTCTGGATATCTAGTTGTCACCTTTCCGTAGCGACCATTTTCATTCATTTCTTTTGGTGACCGCTATAAAAATGTTTTACTGCCTGTTGTACATTAAGGATAGAGAAAATTTACGATTTCAAGAGCTATGTATATCTGTACTTATATGGAACTCTATAAATATAAATATTGATATGAAGGTTTTATTTAAAATGAATGCATCTCTTTAGTTTCATAATGAACGTAAGTGATCATTACTTTTAGATATGCTCTTTTTTGCTTGACACATATTTTTGGCTAAATCAAATGGTGTGAAAATACCGGAATGATACCATGTTCAACAAATGCCAAATGTAATTACTGTGTTGTTTAATATAGTGTTTATAATTGTATCTTATAATGGCTGAAACGTGTTAAATAATTACCACTTTGGCAAGAATGAAGTGCAGAGATACAAACATCAGGAAAACAGCGAAAAGACCACCCAGGGTTTTTAAGATTCTATATTCTTTTGTAAATCATTTTACAATGGTCGCTAGTTTTTTAAAAAACATTGCTTGCCAGTCATCATACTTTATGACATATTTCAAGACATGTGATGAATTTTGAAAACTTTAACGTGTCTGTTTCTTTGGTTGTATCTTCAAACGTTTTGGGAATTACAAATGAGCCAAAGCTTACCGTAATTAGATATGTCATTCTTTGGGAAATGTCCGCTGCCTGGTGGCCTCTTTTCAACTTGAACTACTGCAAGATCAACACCGGATGTATTACTATCTCCAGATTTATATATCGTTTCTTTGACTTCTCCAAAATTATTTCTCGCATCGTCTCTTCTGTCAGGTTGGTAAACATATTTTCTATTTTTTACCCATACGTCCTTGGACTTTCGTCGCAACTTATGGAGTTCGATTCTGTTTAATACAACATGAGCACATGTGATAGCACATAATCCATAATGCGGATGGTGCAGAAAACAACCGAGAGTACCAATCTTTGCTCCACATTTAATTTGGCAACCCATGCGTAACGGTTCTTGATATTCGCGAGCTGACGCACAAGTCTGAAACTCGCCTTCTCTTACATCTACTGCAATGCCATCTAAGGATGTCGGAAGTTCTTTTTCATCTAATGGTATTTTACCTTTAGCCTGGACGTACATAACTATGCATGCCTCCCTAATTAATTGATGTTTACCACTTTCAAATCCTTTCGATCGAATTCCACTCCCGGTAATAACTGAAAGGTATCTGTGATTCTGCATCAATTTCCTTGAATGCTGGTTTATTGCCTCTTTAATTTTTTCTGAATCCTCATCGGACAGTTTATATTTTCCATCCTTCTCGGTTTCCATTACTACAACAGCTTCATGGCTGTATTGACGTACTGACCGAACCACGGTTGCATATTCAAGTTTCATCTCGTTTAGATCGGTATCTTCTTCAGTAGTAACAACAAACTTTATACTTTTCTTCTCTCTCGAATCGTATGCTGGCCAAACATCCAAAATCTTGGTCGATTGGTTCTTTATGTAGGTGCCTATCGTAACGCAATTAGATCGGACCATTTTAATGCCCTTTCCAGTCCTTTGTGATTTCAACCATAGTGTGTTCAATATATTTTGTTCATCTGAAAGCATTTGGTCAGCTCCATCTTTAAATTACGAAAAACTTTGAATAGACAAAGCTTTATGAATGAGAATAAATATAACATGTATTTAAAATCTTTAAATCTTTCCTTCATACCTGTTGTCGTGTCTTTTATTGAAAGGTTGGCGATACTTAATTGCATGTTGCTTACCGACAGCTTGTATCGTGGTCAATTTTTTTCAGTTATCTAAACTGACAGAGAGGCTATGATACATGATACGTGTAACAGGCCAGTCTGACACCAGTCCGATATCGTTGTGTGATATATATGCGACAAACGATGTTCACTACTCATGCAGCATTAATCACGCAGTAGATGATTTATTCAGGACATCTTACTAACCAGCTTTAAAGTTCGTAACAAGCAAATTCAGTGAATTTCCCTCCAAATAAGGTAAATCAATGAAAAATACCAATTTGCAAGTGTCTTAGTTAACTAGTTTGGGGCATTTAAAAAACCGTTGATGTATGAAGCAAGTGATACATCTAACATGTACGTAGTTTAGCTCCGGACGGACATACAATGTGAAAACAATATCCCTTAGTCTTTGGTCAGTTTCCGAGAACAAAAAATTAAAACATTGTGCATGAAAAACTGTACCTTCTCTTTGAGACCTCATATCTTTTACGAATTCCTTAGTTTCTATAAAGAATATGAAAGAAACGACCTACATCTCCTAAAGAGCCTACACTTTCCTTTGCTAAGGACTACAAAGATGATTATATCGAGTCTTTTCAGACAAAAGAAGCATTTTTAAAATTGTTCAACCCCATTTGGGTCTCATCTCTAAAGGGGGGGGGGTTATTTACTCTATTGTTAAAACTTAAATCAATATTACTCAGTCTCATTAAACACGAATCCTTAGGTTTCCAATTCTAAGAAATAAAATTTATCACAACGCTATTTTGTCGAATTTCTTTTAAAACGCTAACATAAATATCTTCTATTGTCTCCCTTTATTTGGTTTTCAATGTTCTGTATACCAGTTTACTTTTGTAGATACATTTATAGAATACTTAAGAAAAGCGCTTAACTAAAACATCTATTCTCTAAACTACAAAATTTATAACTTGTGCCAAACATAATCAAATTCTGATAAGCCACTTTCAGAAAACAGAAGCATCTTTCAATATCTGACCATCAATCTTTAGGGGATAGAAACGGACATTGGGCGTAGGGGTGTGGATATTAGAAAGAGTGCTATTTATATTGTTTAAGCCAATTACAATTAAGTTTTGAAAACCGGTTTTGGATAATAGAATTTTGTAATTTTTATATTGAATATAATTCATAAGAAACAAAAACAGAAATAACAATGGAGTTACTTAGACAATCCGGACAAAAGTTGCGCGTTCATCCCCACATAATGCTGATTTATTCTCAAGTTTCATCACTGTCGTATACGTGACACGGGTGGGATTTTCCGTGGTACGGGAGGGGCATACAAAGATGGAGGACGGAGATGACGGTAGAAGGTAGGAGCTTGTTTTTACATCCCATTTTACTTATTTGGTGCCTTTTTGTTCACAAATTTTGTTGATACTGAAGCAGAAATCATCCCCACGCGTGCCACTATAGGTCTTATCGCCAGAATTTTAATTTGTTTCCTAAAGAAACCCTGTGAACCTTGCAGTTTACAAAAATAAAAAAACGAAGCGAGGCCGACGTTTTGTCTGGAGCCTAGTTTATTGTGTGCTTGCTACTAGACCAATATTTTGTGTGTCGTGATTCAGAAAGTAACCTTTCTTCATCGCTGTCATTTTAGTTTCTTTCAAGTCCTAAATGTAAGAATATCACCTACTTTCGATTTCGAGACAACACGGGTGGGACACCACGCCACGTGTGGGAGTTTCCGTAAACTATTGTTTAAAAAATGGCTACGACTGGGACATAACGGTTGATTTATACCCGGATGGGACGCAACTCCTGCAAGTGTAAAACACTGGATACAAACAGGTATCCCCGGAAAATCCCACCCGTGTCACGTATACGACAGTGTTCATGAAGTTTGCAGTTTAGATATTCGTATATCAGAAACACACAGTTGATCCTTGTGACCTTATAATTAATTTTGTAAGGTGTTTATATCACTTATTTAATAAGGAATATAGCTTTAAAATTTGTTTTGTCTTACCTAGCTAAAGAATGCAAGCATAATTTTAAAGAAATCACGCTACTTTCATGCGAGCATACAACTGGAGATTGTTATGTACAGGCGGAAAAAATTCAGTTCTTATAGTTATCATTTGATTCTAAACGAGATTACTGTATATAAGAGGTGTTGATGAAATTTTAAACAAACTTACAATATTACAAAGAAGTTAATGATACCTTACCAATTCTACTCTTTTTTGCTTGGCTACAAGGTAACAGGTCACACGTGTGTTTTCGCTTGGTCGCCTTTACAAGAAATAAAAATATTGTACATGTATTATTATATTAAGCGTGCAGACATACAAAAGAAGTGAAATCGAAGCACGTTTCTTTGTTTTAAGCAATAATATATGCATTTTAGCCTCTATCTAAATATATATTTTAGAGTAATGCTGCATAACCTTCATGCTTTCAGTCGTTATATGTCATGTTAGTTCTACGACATATGTCTACCAAGATATATGTATGCAACAAAATGTCTTATTGACATGTAGAGTATTGTAATATTAACTTGCTCACATCAGATATATCGAGATAATTTCAAAATAGTGTGGTTTTCCAGTTCATTTCTCGTTCATTACATCCTGATTTCATGTTAAAAAGTGACTAATGACTGAGATATGTGAACATAATATATGCTTCTAGATTCCGAAGAAAGATAAACGAATCAGAAGTAAGAAGTTGTAAGAATCTATTAATTATCAGACGCATTAAAGATGGAGAACTGTCGATTTATTATCTGCCCTCGCTCATTTCGTTCCTATCATCAATGTTCAAATTATTTACCTTCTTTGTATAGGTTTGAGTCTGTAACAAATTAATATTTTTCGGTCCTTCAGTTCTTTTTAAAATCCTTGGTGTTTTGTCAGGAGTTCCGGTTATAGTTGTATGATATCTTTTCCAGTCGCTCACAAGTAATCGAGGAATTCCGGTATCTGCGCTTATACTTGACACTGAGTGACCGTTTCGAATTCGTTTGCGGTAGTCACCATAGTCCAGCCATGAAAATATGTCCGTCTTCTTTCTGAACATAATGCTGAAAAATATTATAATTATCTTAACCTGTTGTTATTTATACTACACTAATAACCTTCTAGATCAGCAATAATGATGGTACTGCCAATGCTATCCTCTGAAAATTAAGTTGATGTTGCCTCGAATTAGATAACACGTATTCTTAAAAAATATGACAATTTACAAATAAACAGACACACGCTTATTTAAGATATGACAATTACACGACTATTAATGTGTTATATCTTATTTATCAATATCAGACACCTTTCTGCAAAAGATCCAAAGTAAAAGTCTTGCGAGACATAATCGAGCTACTAATTTACTATATCCGATAACTATTTTATGGAAAAGTGTGATCCAATTAAAACACAGTAAGGACAACGTATATTGTCGAACTTAATGAATTTCATTTGCATCACATCCAATACTGGTAAAAGCAACTTGAAAATAGTTTTTGAGAAAAACATATATATCTCCCCACCCTCCATGACTTACTCCTCAAGTGACCTTGACCTTTGACCCACTGATCTCATGCACAACATAGGCCATAGGTTATCAACGTCTACCAGTTATATAATGCTACAATCAATCGTTCTTCAGTAATTGATTGGATACCATTTTTAATCAAGGTCTCTGTGATCGTGACCTTTGACTTCCAAATCAATAGGGGTTTTCCACTGATAATAATAAAAAATTATATCAAGTTGTATCATCTTACAACTAGTAGTTCCTCAGTTATTAATTGGAATCCATTTTTAACAGAGGCCCCTTGACATTTGACCTAATAATCAATAGCAGAAGACTGATCATGGCCGATAAGTCTACCACGTGATAGTATCCTAGGACCAACAGCTCGGAAACAATGAAAAGTGGACAAGATTTTCAAGTTACAGGTCCCTGTGACATTGACCTTTGAAAATCCAACAACTGTTTGGTTAATAATGGCAGATAACATTTTCAAGTTACAGGCCACTGTGATCTTGACGTTTGGCTAAATGACCCGCCAATTATGAAATGCACAGCTACACTTTATACTGATGCTTTCCACCAAGTCTTGTACAATCATATAAGGGTTCTTTTAGATGAAGGGCGTTTAGTTATTAATTAAGGGCAAACATTTTCAAATTTCAGGCCCCTGTGATCTTAGGCTTTAACTGTATGACCCCAAATTATTATATAAAATTCCTGTGACATTGTCATTTAACTTAGTGACCCAAAGTTTTCATATGCACAACCAAACTTTATGCTGATGCTTCCCTCCTTTGGAAATGAAGAGCAGGCAATATTGTTTCAGGCCCCCGCGGCCTTGACATTTAACCATACAGGCCTCAAATTGTAGTATGTACAACTATACTTCATACTGAAAATCCAAACTCAAACATTGTATTGGCCTTAAGGCCACCGGCCCATAACAACATAGTCTACCATGTTTTTGTATACATTTGCATTGTGTGATGTATAGCCTTATCAAAAGAAAATTTAGAAATAAACTAAGTACAGTATTCTTATAATATTAACAATCCAAGTTTTTAATAACAGTTTTCTTACAATATTCGCCATACTAGTATAAGTACGGTATGCTTGTAGTATTACAAATACCAGTTATTTAGTACAGTATACTTATAATATTAACAAACACTTATACTATTGACAATACCAGCTTTTAAGTACAGTATACTTAAAGTATCAACAATACCAGTTTTTAGGTATAGTATACTTATGATATTTCCAAATTCAATATTTTAGTTACGGTATACTTATAGTATTTAATTTAACAATACCTGTTTTTAATTACAGCTTACTTATACTTTTACCAATACTGTTTTCAATTACAGTATACTTATGATATAACAAATATCAGTGTTTTAGTACAGTATACTAATAATTTTAACACACACCAGTTTGTAATTACAGTATACTTTTAATATAACCAATACCAGTGTTTTAGTACAGTATACTTATTATAGTAACAATACCAGTTTTTAATTACAGTGTGCTTATAATATCAACAATACCAGTTTTAATTACAGTATACTTATAATATCTTCAACTTTCTTTCATCTTTATTGGCAAATTAGCAACTTACTTGCCTTTGGCCATTTATACAGTATAAACAATACCAGTTTTTAATTACAGTATACTTACAATGTATTGTATTTATAATACCAGTTTTTAATTACAGTATACTTATGATAATAACAATACCAGTTTTAATTATAGTATACGCATAATATTAACAATATAAGTTTTTAGCATGTATGCTTGACTGTGTTAAATTACATTTGTATTTGCCCGTTATACCGGAAATATTTTTATGTAAATATGCCAACTAAATACTGACACAAAGGGTTTTGGAAATGAAGAGCGGACAATGTAAAGTCGAAAGACGGATTGACGGTCAGACTAATAGACAGACGGCAAGTGAAAAACAATATGTCTCCCCCATGGCTGAGGGGACATAATGATTAATCATGTAGGAGACTAGACCTTGAGCTTACGGACACATGGATTATGCAGATGAACATTTGACCCAAGTCTTTCAAGGGATTTCCAAGTATTAGTGCACTGACAAAAAGAAATTACCCTTGACTATGCCGACAAAGTTCGAACATGAGTTGCTAAGATAAACATTTCAAACAAGTTTCATGACAATTCTTTAATGGGTTTAGGAAATATGGAACAGGCATAAAATCACCGACACCTTACTTTGAACTTGACTTCAGGTTTGAAACCAGTTTCTTTTTAATCGGGTCTATTCCTTTACTAAGACAAGTTGAATGAATAAGCTAAGATATTCCAATTCTACACGATCCTTGCTGTTATATAACATACAAATTGTATATGCGTATACCTTAATTAATATATTTAAGCCAAAAGTTGTCTTCCATTTATTTACTGGGACGAGGGTGGAACTTTCGGAACGATCGATGTTTTCTTTGATTTAAACGAGCATAGATCCATTCATCTAGGCCTAAGATTTCAAAAACAACATGTTCTCCATTTTTGAATTTAAACTATGATTTTCAGACAAGAAATGTTTAAAGCAAGAAATTGAGTGGTACAGGGGGGAAATCAAGTTTTTTTAATTTTGCACATGTGTGAATAGGCTTTTGTTTATTTTACTATAGTGAAATGTAAAAATAAATCCGTTGGAAAATTTTAGAAACAAAATATATACTGTTTGAACATACATCTAAATAGGAAATAGATAAAGAAGAAGATTATGAAACACGGCCCAACCATAACTACTTGAAAACAGAGACTAGTATGATAAATAATTGTATTCATTGGGTACGTACGGAATCTTGTTCGTGCCACTTCATTTGTCGCTTTTTCAAAAGGCGACAATGCGATAACTATCGCGTTGTCGTCTTGCTTCATACATATTTACATTCGAGATTTGATAATCAGAACAGAATAGAACATTTCTTTTATTCTTCCAAGGTATAAACATTATGCAACATGGGAATATTACAATGCAAGTACAATGCAAGTAATATAATCGGTTCCAGTATAAGTTCCTGCTGGTAATTAAATGCTTGAGAAACAAGGAGAGTAAAGCAAAAAGAACAGAGAGAGAGAGAGAAAAAAAATTTGGTTCGGTAAAAAAGTATAAGGTAAGAGCGTCGTTGTTAGGCAAATAAAAAGAAAATTATTAGGATAATTTTGAAATGATTAACATTTACGTTACGTTTATACTATCTATGCAGTGTCGTAATATTACCAATATCTTTGCAATGAGTCTTGTATGATAACGTTTTCGTTAATAGTAAATACACCAACAACAGTAAATTAAACAACAATACATGCTGTGCTTGTACATGTCGAAAATAGTCAGATCATTCAGCACAGAAGAATGCGATATAATGCATAAAAATGCATATATTTATTACTGTAAATCATGAAATATTCGCGAGAACTTTATTTTCGCGATTCTTTTGGCGAGAGTTCATGAATTCGCCAATTCAGAGTTCTTCAGAAATGATAGATGAGGATCGGATTACTCGGAGCACTGTTACGAGCATAGAAATTTTTTTTCTTTAAAGTTTGAAATATTTTTCACTTAATAAGAATGTAAAGAAATAATTCTTGTACGGAAGTTATATACAATGTATCTGTAAGTGTCACACCAGGCTAGATAAGAATGTTATGTTTCAATTAAACTGTTGATTAGAATACCAGTGTTACCATTTTTGTTAGACGACTTAATGTTACTGATGGTACACGGGGCGATTTTGTTATGCAATACGTTGACAGATATTCTAGTATATTGATTGAAGGCTACTACAAAAAAAACATGTAAGAACATGAAACCAGTCAACGTATTGACATTTTATCTCTTCAACGTCTTCAAAATTTAAAATATGTGAACACTCTAAGATTTATCAATTCAAAAAGTTTAAAGATCTGTTTCCGATAAACCTGATTGAACATAGGCATACCTACTAAAGAGCAATAAAACTATAAGAACATTTAATGCATTGGGTTGAGGGGTGAAGAAATTTTCAATTCACTACGTGTTCAAGTACATGTATGATTCAAAACCAGCCTTACAAATCCTGAATTTGGAAGTACATGTAAGTCGATTTACTCTTAACAGTCATTGTCGTTGCTTTATGTACTATTTTACAGATTTTTAAAATTGCAAACTTACCTGCAAACTATCAATGATATATTTTGGGATTGTATTACGTAAACAAGAACAACTCTTACTAAGGCAGAACAATGTTATTCTGTTGTTACTACGCGCGCATTTCTCGATGGACGCTTACTTTATGTTATGCAGGGTATAATTTCTTTTTTTAAATTTATATTTCATTTCTGGAGAAAAAACAACAGTAATACAACAGTAATACAACAGCAATACAACAGCAAGGCAACATAGATATAACGAGAACAAGTTCGCTAAACGGAGCTCTAAGCTCATACAACAAATGGAGAGTAATCTTCATGTAATAGTTTTTATGAATCACCTTGTTGTTTCCTTCTTGATTTTTATCTGTAACGCAGACTTACACTCTTACTAAAAACTCCAGATATAATAAGAAAGGGGGAAAAAGACAAAGAGGCAAAAGTAGTTCAGTGCGTGGAAATCGGAAAAAATAGGGCATGTAAGGAGGGAGGGGGACTGTCCGTAATAACTTGTTCTAAATGTCTTAGTAAATATGGTATTAATGGATGACGTAATAATGTCTAGTCTAGTAAAAGAAGAAACTGTCTCCATTGTTTTTCAAACTTCTGCATAGTCATTTTCTGAACAGCATTATATTTTTCAGTTTTAAATAAATATGCAACGAACTTTTTCAGGCCTTCTATACTTGGGGCTCCTAGTCTCATTTTACATGTATAAATATATGATTTGCATGTTAAAAGACTCTTATTCAGCACATCTGAAAACAATATTTCCAAATAGCGCATCTGTATTAGCCCACTTTATATCTATTGATTCACACTTTTTTCGACCCACATTTTAACATTTTGCGAAATACCAAGAGACATTCACAATACAAATGAAAAATAGTTTCTGCAGCTGTTTGACAAAATGAACAGCGGTAACCGTTAGTGTTAATAAGACCCATTTTGAACAGAAGATGATTTGTTCCCAAAATTATATCATTGATTCTAAACTGAAGCCATTGAAGTTTAATATCTTTTAAATTAGTAAACAAAAATGGTAACTTGTTAACATTTTTCCAGTTGAAATTTGTTAGATTCAGTTCATTTCTCTATTGCTGTTGCAATGATGGCTTACATTAAGTTTCAATAAGTATGTAATACATAGTCCGACAACCGTTTTCTTGCTTCATGATAATTCTAGATAATAAAGGTTTCATCGGGAAGTTTTCCTTTTTTGCTTTATGTGCAAGACTCAGCGTATCTAGATAATCTCTGATTGAAGCAATAATATTATTGTACTGTAAGAAATTGCTTTGTTCAAAATTGTATATGACACTTTTATCGATGTAGATTGTATAACAAAATGATTTTTCCCTGTAAAAAATCTAAGGCTATTGAAAACAAGTTCTGAGAGAAACTCTTCCCACGTTTTTTGTGACTTACCACAAATTAGACTATATATTTCTGATTCATCTTTTCAGAAAGGATTGCCACATGTAACCTCTGAGATGTTTTTTGTATAAAATGTGCACCATTTTTCTCAAACAAAATCTAGCAATAGGCGTCTTCTACTGATTAGCAAATAGTGTTGGCAATTACTTTTCATTTATCTTCTAAACAATGTGCCGTGTTTAAGAGCGGCTATAAGTTTCTCAATATCTATCACTCTTACCTATTAATGTTGCAGTACATATATAATATGAAATTAGACACTGCCTAACAAGCGGGAAAGCCCTTTTAACTGTATATATGCGTTTGCATTTTAGTGTTTTATCATTGATAGTTCATACGATGGGCATGTAGAGAATCAGAGGTGTTTCTTAAATTAGTCTTGCCAATTTAATGTTAAAGCGAGCAAAATAGTTTTTGTGTGCGCTTTCTTCTACAAAGTCAACGTGTAAGAAATTATCAGAAGTGTATAAGGCAATAGGCTCTCTGGAATTTGGACGCTTTCTGTGTACCCTTCACTATTCCACGAAGCCTAAACTTTACACATTTTAGGGACATTTGCCGTATATATATAGCACAGAATATCGTTGTAAAGATCTCATCCAAAATACTAGCAGTTATGATAGTGGAGGAGCCAAGGGTCGCACGGAAGATCCATGTTTTGCCAGTCTAGAAAGTTACATCCAGACCATGGATCTTAAATACCTTCAGACATATATAGGCAACATTTTAAACAAGACTTTATAACCCCATGGCACTATGACATATTGAGCATTTTAACGAGTCAGCGCATGAATTAAGGTACCCAGTTGGCATGTGAGACCTCTGGCATAATTTTAGCATTTCAACCATTATCACATGTAAAATAGACCAATCCCTGCATGTATTCTATTAAATTCTTTTACCATCCTACAGTTTCATTTCTCAAAAACTCTGACATTTCAGTTGTCTCCATTTATGAGAAATCCCATCTGACATGAGTATCTGCTTAGTACGTGAATATGTTTGAGCAGAAACATTATCATTAAATTTGGTCGGTCTTTCAAAACAACTGTGAATGTAAATTCTATTGTAGATTAAAGTCTGAATAATTTTAAATGATCTTCCTGAATGATAGAACTTTCTTTATTCTAAAACGATTGACAACCAGAAGATCCGGGACCAAAATGTTACATAATTATATGCATGTGCAATTTTGCACACAACACATAGATCTATATATATTTTTTTTTTAATTTAATATTCTTGAAAGTAAAAAAGTGAAAACGCTAACATAAATCTACTGATTTATTATTTTAACAATTGATCCTTGCATAAATGTTGCTTCAAACAATTGTGTCTAATTTAAATCTTACGTTTACTGTGAACCGAGTCTTTTACATGAATTGAAAATCAGCCAGATTAGCAGAGGAAGCATGATCCTTATACTGCCGTACATGCATAAAACAGTTAAAAATGCAAATTGTTTCGTATTTAATGTTACGAATCGTAATCGGGACGAATCGTCAGACATCTGTGACGTCACTATAAAAATAAATATAACGGAAGTCAGTGATGAGTTCTTGAAGTTACTCTTATTTGAACTTGCATGAATCTGCGGTAATTCTTTAGAATTAAGGTTTTATGAATATTTTTATTGTTTTTTTTCGAACAAAATATTTGCAAACGATAACACCATTGTGGACTTTTAATCGTTAATTCATTTTAGACCATTCCGTTGCATAATGCACATTCACCGCGTTGTTATTTTTGCCCACAATGCATCGGTATAATGGCGCTCCCCGGCATCAACATCCGGAAGTAAGACACTTTTCAGAAGTTGATAGTATATGTTGAAAGTTGTAGGAAAAATAGAATTTTTGAACTTGTTACTTACTGACATGCTTTATACATGTTATACGCGTTACCATCAGGACGGAACGCCCCGTCGGCTTTGCCGGCGACGCCTTCCCGCTAATATAACTATAGGTGCTACCTATCCACGGGAAAAATACTAAATACATTAATTAATTTGTAACTGTTATCATAATAAGTAATACAAAACAAAAATGTACACCACATTTACTACAGTCTAACCAAAGAAAC
>JAUMHA010313358.1:0-14525 GCA_032359765.1 Saxidomus gigantea | reverse complement strand
AGACATCGAAGTTCACAATAGTAAATTATAACTTTTGATTAAAGAACTCATCTTTGAATCAATTTCAGAATCAAGTACTTCTGAAAATGTTCCTGATGAATCACATTATTTTACAGTTCAAACAAATGAATTAACTTGACAGTACTATCAGCATGACATTGAAATGTAGTGTTTGTAATGTCACTAAAAGACATTGCTACGAACCTTCATTTTGGCAATTTTTAACTTAGTATATCCATTTTTGGATACTTTCAACGGTGTATTTACCTCAACAAGCCTTTTCTCAACTAGAAGCGAGTTACATTTTAACTTGCTTTAATATATACAGAGAATCCCGATGCTTTTTGCAGCCACATATGGCTTTTGTGAAGAAGGGTTATTTGCTGGTGTATTTATAGATTTGCGTAGATTAGAACAGTATGGTGCAAATATTGTGCTTAAATAATCAATGCTCCTTCGCGTTTTTAACAGTCCTATCAAACTGCCGGTCAAACACAACCTACAATGTACCTACTTAGACTGAAAATGAAAATAAACCTAACAAGCATATTGTAAATAACAATGAAGTATGGAAACTAAAGGAATATTACCTGACTCTGACCCTGCTGCAAAAAACAATGAGAGACAACTATTAAACGTGTTATAGACAAACATTTCAAGCACACATTTTATCAATTATTGTTCGTCAAACCCGGGATAATTGTTAAACCAACCATGCTTTCTACATTTTCTAACGAGCACTGTATACCTAGTTGGAATTGCAAATGAAAATATACATAGCAAGTTATGTTGAATAACAATTACGTATGGAAACTAAAAAGGATATTACCTGATAGAGCATTTTTTTGTGTCGTCATAATAGTAAACAAACGTGATCCTGTAAAATGATGAGAGAAAACCATTAAACGTGTTATAGACAAAATATTTCAAGCAGAAATTTTATCAATTATCGTTCCATAAGCTCACGGGATAAATTGTTAAACCAACCATGCTTTCTACACTTCCTCACAAACACTGCATACCTAGTTGGACTTACAACTAAAAATGAAATTGTTACTAAAGGTAATGAATACCCCTCGAGCATCCCACTGACAAGGTTTATTACATTTATGTAACATTTGATGCTTTAAATATTGGACCTGCACAACTAAAGGCATGTTACGTATGACTTCTGTAAAGTTAAATTATATGCTGACTTGGCCTTTTGGAGATTAAGAGCGCACGAGATTTTATTATGTCGAGCCGCTGTGACCTTGACCTAGTGACCCGAAACATGTACAATGCACAACTCGGCATGTTACCTATCACTACTGTGAATTACATGTATCAATAAATTGTGACCAGATGTTTTGGAGATTAAAACACTATCTCGAGCCTATTTCGAGCCCCTGTGATTATCTCGAGACTATCTCGAGTGTTTGTTACCTTTACCTTTGACATAGTGACCTAAACCATAGACCAGACTCAATTAGGCATTGTTCTTATCACTTTTGTGAAGTATCATGAAATTCTGACCAGGGGTTTAGAAGATTCAGCGTCCACAAGAATTAACTATCTCGAGCAATTGTAACCTCGACCTTTGAGCTTGTGTCCCGACACATAGACCATGCAAAACTAGGCATTGTACTCATCACTTCTGTGAAGTATCATTCAACTCTGACCAGGGTTTTGAGATTTAGTGTCCACAAGAGTCCATCAACAGACTGACGGACGGACGGACGGACAAGCTGAATCCAGTATACCACCTTACACTTTGTGTTCGGGGGATATAATTAACATAGCAAGCATATTGTAAATAGCATTTACGTATGACAATTAAAGTAATATTACCTGACCCTGGTACTAGATACAACAAGATACAAATTTGAATGTTCTAGACAAATATTTCAAGCAGAAATGCTATCAGTTATCGAGTTCATCCTTTTATGAATAATATTCATGCCGAGAAAAAACTTCACGAAAGGTACCAAGCATTCTTGCTCATAACGATAAACCCCATTTAAGCCAAAGTCCTTGATTAACAAACAAAACTACATTGTAATTCTACTATATATCGCTGTAAAATTCATACTTAAATTAGCTTTTTGTTTGAATGTTTAAAATGGTATACGACATAAATCCATTCCAATGAACTACAGGATATCTACTTGTAATTTTCATTCAAAAAAAGTTTCGAAAAAACAAAGCTTAAATATTCGAAATGTACCGAATGAAAGCAAGACTGACCTAAACTGTAACCTGAATTACTTAGTCTAGTGAAGGTGAGGTATACACTGCAAATCTATTGAAACTGTTAGACTTTCAATTAACAGTTTGATATGGTGTCTTCTTTGGTTTTCTTTTTGAATGAATATACGCTTTATAAAGATGATAATTTTCTTAACATATACATTTTTTTACATGCATGAAATATATACACAATGTAAGAGATAAGCAGTCGATAAACTAAACAGTTGGCCTTATGTCATACATGAGTATAATGTATTTCGTCTTACATTATATCAGCGGGCAGTCCTTGATAAGTGGCGTTTAACTATCGTCTTACAAATGTTTCCCTTCTACAATAATTCATCCGTTTTCAGACTGGCCTTAAAACATAACGGCATATATCTGGTTTCAATCATTCAGCATATTGTCCTTTATCTGCTTCAGAGAAAGTTTGTTCAGATTGCATTCATTTGTTGATGAGAAGGAGCCGTTGATATATATTTTAAAATTTTACCAGTGGTGACACCTATATGCAGCTGACCGAAATCAATCCCTGGCATTTGAAGGAGATTTATGCAATGATGCTTTATAGCAATTTTAGCAAAACTATGACATTAACTTTCAGAAAAGAAGAGGTTTGAGTAATATGTTGACAATGGATAAAGGAGGCCGTACAACCAAACCTTACCGCAGTCATCGGGTGATCCAAAACTTTTTTCTCATGCGAGCTTACAATGGATTCTATTGATGAAATTACAGAATTATGGATCAAACGTTGCCATTCATATGCAGTTGAAAAAAAAAAAAATCTTAATCCAATAATTGCAAGTGTGCAACAGCATTTGGTTATGCACTGCATTAAAACATATTTGAAACTTTTGGCTCTGAACTACCACCAAATTCTCAAAATCCTGTCAAACCTCTTAAAACATATATCTTTTAAGACAAAATGTTGGTATTTCCAGAATGATTGATTTTACTTTGGATTGAGAATGTAATATTTTCTTCCATCTTATCTTTTTTCAGTGGTGGTCTTTAACACAGGCTAACCTTCATCGCAACATTTGAAATTCCGAAGAAATGTTCAACCATCTTTTAGTTTTTACTACATGCTTCAACTTTAGCTAACTTACTATTTATTCTGAAATTTTCTGTGAGTAAAGTTATTCGTTCGTGATATGACATGTGAATATCAGCTGTGTAAAATACTTCCTCACAGTCAGACTCCGTGCATTCGGTATGAGTAACTGAACTGATGGTTCTTTTCGAGGATAGTGAATGACAAGTGTCCGAGCACCCAGTTGCATTTGTAGTATGTGTTCCATTGACATAATGTGATCCACCATTCTGCAACAGTAATTTACATTGTAACAAATGCATTATTACCTAAAAGTCGATTGCTCACTTTGATATTAGATACAGTAAATACTAATGATTTCCAGTCACCTTTTTTATCAACTGTTTGTCACCCTTCCTTTTTGCAATGTACATGAATGACATTGATGATATATATAATATGGTTATGAATGTGTCGATGTCAATATGTTCAAAGTGTTTTTAATATTGCATGCTGACGATATAGTCATTTTTGCAAACATTAGCATTGCACTACAAACTAGTCAGAACATGTTATTGGACTATTGTAATAAAGGGCAGTTAGTCGTAAACATCTCTAAACCAAAGGTTATGATATTCAGAAAACAGGGTCGTTTACTGGAAAACACTAACTTTTTTCACGATGGTAATATTGTTGAAATCGTAAATAGATTTGTATATCTTGGTATAGCTTTTACCATAGGTGGCTCATTTGCAGAAGCTCAAAGTACAATAGTTGGACAAGCACTCAAAGCCATATTTAAAATGGAGAAATATTTAAACAAGTTTACTGATATATCTATTAGACATCGGTTAGAGCTATTCGAGAAATTCATTTTACCGTCATTTATTATGGTAGCGAAGAATGGGGGTTCAGCTAAGGTAATTCTATAGAACGGTAACACACACAGTTCTGCAATCTTTTATCAGGAGTAAAGAAAACGACGCAAACTGATTTCATATACGGTAAATTAGGCAAAATGCCACTACAGAACATTAGAATTTCCAATATTATCAAATTTTGGATGAAAATTGTACAACAATTGAAAACAAATATATCAGAAAAGTGTATACAATGTTGATGCAAAAGATAAAAGATTAACCTTACAAGAAAAATTGGTGTTCAATATTAAGAGATTTGTTATGTACTCTTGGGTTTCATGAAGCTTGGCTTTTTCAAATTGTTGGAAATTTTCACTTGTTTCTAATTACTGTAGAACAGAGAATAAAAGACCAATTCTTATAAAACTGGTCAGGCAGACTGAACGAATCAAGCAGAGCTTCATTTTATAGATATATGTCAAACCATAGACTTCAGCCATATTAAGACATCGTTACAATTAAAAAGCTTCGTATAGTTTATCCCGTGTACGTCTGTCATCACATACATTTTATACTATGTATTGAAAATGGTAGATAGACAAAACCAGCAAGTACACCCTTAGAAGAAAGGAAATGTATCACATGTACATGTAACAGTCTAGAAGATGAATATCACTTTATATTAAAATGTAACCTGTACACTGATTTGAGAAGACAATTTATTCCAAGATGATATCGGGATCGTCCTAATAATTTTTTTTTATGTTCAAATTTGTTGAATTAATGATTACTGGAAATAAAGATTTTTTAAAGAATTCAAGTGTCTACAACGAAAAAGCATTAACACTTAGGAGGACAAATGAGTTGTATACAAGATAGGTACTTTTTATCCCTTTGTGAAGAATGTTGTATATCTTGAACGTTCTATACCTTCTTCAAAGATTAAGTATAATTGATCATTAATAGAACAACAATATATTGTCACTTTCCAATACATTAACTCAAAAATACGATCTCGGTATTTCGATTTCGCTAGCGGTCAAATATTTGGAACTACATTATTTCGAATAATAAAGGTTAAGATATATGTTTTATTTATTAATAAGTTTATCTGTAAGAGTGTCGTAATATGATATGAATATAGAACGTATCACACGCATTGATTACCATTACTCATAATGGTAGTTGATAATTAAGATAATTTTAACATGTTATTTAAAGACTCCTAAGGTTTACTTAAAATTGAAAATGTGCACTGGAATTGCCTTTTCCAAATATGGTTTTAAATGACTGTTCCTGTTCTGCGATTGCCAAGAAAGGTATTTCTTCTTGCGTTGGGCCTTTGATTACTAATTTACATCTATCAATATGTTTTAACGGTTGCTTTCAGACTATGAATACATTTTAAGCACATTAATTGAATTTACATACTCATTATTATAGAATTGTGAGGTTTCAAATATTTGCTGGTTGTAATTGAAACAACAGTATGATCAGTTGTGCCATATTTGTTTATATTCATTTGTATAACACATGGGTCTCAGGCCTTCTGGTAGTACCGACTAGTACATTAGTACTCTATTATTATATTGTATTGTAATTATATATATACTTTCACATTGCCACGTTCACGTTGCCTAAAAGAGTTCGTACAGTTTTCTACGTTACTGAGCGTTGGCAAGGTTTGATACTGAACGTGACGAGGGAGGGCGATCAGACATTAGGAATATTTTATTTATTTACTAACATCATTTTAATAAGCTTGATAGCTTGTGGTTTGAACGATTTTTCTTACAATTCCATACACTATTCCATAATAAAAAAAAGAAGCTATAATTATTTTCAAGCACATGGTTCTATTTTTAGAGCACGCAATAACAGCTCTAGTGAAGAAAATGTATTTGCACAAATATCAACGGAGTATTGGTTGAGAAAAGGAATTACTTTTTTCATAGTCATTAGAAAGAGACGGCATTTTTAGGAATGTATATCAGGATGTTTATTCGCATTCCGTAGTACAAACAAAAAGTTTGTTGGAACAATTCGCGCCAAATCAACTCGTTCCAAGTACTGTTTCGCCATACAATTTCAATAACCTATAATGTAATCCTGTTATACTGTAAAGGACCATGATTCTGTGAGGTACAGCTGTAGTGTAATGTATTACAGATGTCATAAGAAAAAAATGTTTAAATATTTTTCAAGTAGTGGCCTTTCTTTACAGTGGATCGAAACCAGTTTTCGCTTTTTGAAAGTGGCCAAAACAAGAAAGACAAGTTTTGTGGCATTCCACTTTTAGTCCAAGATAATAAACTGTTGTTAGGACTTTGTTTCTAATTTCTGAACAGAGGTCTAATTGTACAGCTGAACAGAACCAATTTTTGCTTCTTAAAAGTGGCCAAGGCAAGGATGCCACAGGGAAAAATCGCGAAAAACAAACCATAGGCTCACGAGAAGTAGCGACTGAAATTTGTAGACTGTTTTCAGTAACAGTGGTCCGTATTTGCAGTGGACTGGGGACATTTCTTATTGTCTGAAAGGAATTAATGTTAGGATGCCAAAAACCAGTTTGTCAAAACCTAATCCAGATTTGTGGGAACTTGTTTCGGAATCGATAATAATTATTAATAAATTAAAATAAAATTACATATATGATATCAAATTTACGAGAAAAAGAGCATACGGTGAAATATTGACAACAGACGCCGAATGATTGATGCGAACATGTTTTCTTCCAAGGTCTCATGACAAAAGTTGCACTTACCTGATCTACAATTCGCCATGATATATATAAACTTTGTGATAAGACACATCCTGTGGTCACCGAGATTGTTCCACTTGTAAAGGCAACAAGATTTTGGAGAACTATATCATTTGCAAAATAATCTATAATAACAATCAAGACATTTATTATGATAACCATGTATGTCACCCGTCTAAGAACTTGAATAAAATAGAAATCTTAAATGACCAGATATAGACATTTGATTCTCATATTGTCATAAATTTTCTTTAGCAGTAATTATCTTTATGTGAAACTTAAACGAGGATTACATTAACTTTCAAGTCGGTCATCTGTACTAAATCGCGTAGTTGTGTACATTGTAATTCTCTATTTTCAGAAAGCATATATGTTAGGTGGGTTTGACAGAGTTTTACGCCATCTACCTGTATTTCAAAGCCGATTATTTTGATAGTTTCAATGTCATGCACAGGACAGATTGATATTAATACAATTTAGTAACCATATGTTTTTCTCCGTGGATATAAAAATTGTCACAATAAAATTAAAGATTGCAGTGTATTGTATGCTATTATCAGAATAATTTTGTAATAAATTATAACTTTCAATCTTCCTAAGTGTAAATGACATGCACAGATACGTATATATTTTACAGTTCACTGGATGATTTTCGCTTTGTTGACGTTTGATTGATGTCGTCTGCTGCAACAACTCAGTTGATTGGAAAGCGCATCAGTACTAGTCAACCAGATATCTCTTAACTTATCTTGTGTTTGACATTTCAGTAACATATACGGAAAGACGCAAAATCCTGTTTAATGTTGTTATGTTTAGGAAAGCGGTGTCCGTTTCAAGTTTATCATGAAGTATTTGCTTACACTTTGTTTTAAGTAATAGCTAAAATTTAAAAAAAAACTTTTAATCATAACATTACTGACTGTTGCTTGCTAAAAAACATTTTGATAAAGAAGTTGCATAGGTAAGTGCACATCGATATACCCCCATTTCCTATAATAGTGAGGGCTACGAATAACTTCCCCGATTCATCTTTTCAAGCTAAAGAAAATTTGTTTTTATAGGGAAACGCAAGAATAAAAGAGCATGAACTTGAAGAGCTTGTTAACACGAACTCATTGATGAAATCAGAGAGATTAAACAAACTCTGAGAAATCTGACACTTAGTAAGTATGCAAATATATGCAAAGTAGACACACCGTTAGACACGCCCCTTTACAATACTTAATTTTAAACCCCATTTACTCATTTCTTCATTATTGCTTTCATTTGAAATTGATAACATTGATAAAGCGTCATGTGTTATACCATGTTTAAATACAGTTGTTTTAGCATTCAGAAGTTTAGGAAATTTGCTTTGCTGTTAGGTTAATACCTGATAAGTTAGAATACAAAACAAAAAAGGTAGTAACCAGACTTATTTATGAGTAACTGACTCTTTTATAAGTATACCCTCGAAAGTAGTAAGAATGACCGCTATCTCATGTTTGTTAATAATAAAACCTCTAAAATTGGCACTTCACCATGATTGTGTTTTACTTCGAATGTCAAGCAATTTATCATATCTCATGAAACGACATGATTTGAGATTTCAAAAGGCATTCACCCTGAAAATACACCATTGGGAGAACCGATTTTCTGGGAAAAAAACAATTTTTTATCATTTGTCACATTTTTGTAATGGAGCAAAATAAATTTTTGTCTTGGGTGGGATTGTAATGGTGAAGTGAGGCCACGTGTATATCACTGAAGTAAGACCAAAAACTCAGTTATCGTTGAATTGGACCTAAGGTGTACATACTAAAACATATAGAGATTTATCCAACAAAAATATATCCTGCAAAAAGTATCTTAAAACAAGAATGTAACAGCTTTAATCTTTTTTTATTTTCTAAAAAAGTGATTGTTTGTCACAACTGATTAAACAATATTAAAAAAACAGAAATATTCAATGATTAACAAAAAATCTAAAAAAAAACACAATTGTCTTTAATTAGAATACTGTGATATCACAAATTCAAAACGGCTGCCTCCGTTTTGATGAACTTTGGAAATTTTCAATCTTCACTATCTTCACATAGAAATTCTTTCAACAGGGTGTTCCTTTAAACAAGTTCTGCATTTTATTTTCTGACTTACATTTACTTTTAATGTAAATACTTACTATCAATATGCAGATCGCTTGAATCTGTATCAGCAGTATTGTCGACATCATAACATGTATAGGTTTTACAGTCTGTCAGAGATACAGATGCAATCGACAGATTAAAGACATTTGCTGAAATATCTGTACTAAATGTGTGACGTCCATCAGATGAAAAGCAAAAAGTACCAGTGCATGTTGCCAGTGTTGCTTCATCTACCTCCCAGATAATAGCAGCGCTGCTCGAACTTGTCCGCTCACATGAAATCGTCACACTTTGGCCAACGGTAGGTGTGTCTGGATGAAATGTTACAGAAATTCCTGTGAATAAAGAAAACAGTCATTTGAAACCGTTTCACTTACATTCATGATCATTCATCTACAACAGATCATGATGACCCTATATTACTCACGGATTGATGGAAAGATCATCTAAAATATGTAGCCATAAGAGTGTTTTTTGTGTGCTAGTTTTATTTTGATCCAGAGTGATTAGCACTTGAATTTTACTTTCCCTGAGACAAGAACCAACATTATGATTATTAGTTATGATTATAGGATATCAAATTCATGAGACTTTCGTTTGCATGACCTAGTTTTTATTCCATGTGCCCTCTTCTACATTTGAGTTGGAGATCAATCAAACAAGCATTCTGACCACCTTTCATTATGACTGCGTGCAAAATGTGGCTATTTCATTATTTAAAAACTTAAAAGGAGAATATTTCTAGACATTTATAGACCTGCCGACGAGATTTCTTTCTCTTTTGACAAAAAAAATGCAATTTCAAACTTTTAAAAAAACTTCAAATTTCAGGGAAGGTCGGTGTTTGTATGAATTTCTATGTGTCTAATATGTATATTTTTGGAATAAATATCTGGCAATTTAACAGTTAGTAACACTTATGTTACATTTACTACTATCACAACAAGCTTATTAAATTCATCTCCTCAAAAACGCTACGCGTTATTTCAGAAGATCGTGAACTTTAGTCAGAGTGACTTTTGGCACTCATTGTTTTTATTATTTTATGTAAAAATAATACTTAATTTATGTATTATACTTCTGTAGCCATTTCTGATTTTAGATCGTATTTAAAGCAAAATTGGTCCGAACAACTATACACTCAATCCAATGGTTCAGAAAAAGCTGTTTTAAGATTTCTTTTATTAAATAAGCAGTAACGTTGGTCTCTTTCTACAGTAAACCAGAACACTGTCTTGCATTTTTCAAAAGGCCAATGCAAATGTACAGCGGAGAAAATGACTTTTAAAGGACATGGTGATGACATAGGATGGACAAGAGTCAACAGAGACCCAGTACAGCACACATTGACGATTAAATTGTCTAAAGCTTTCAGGTTAGTAGCACTTTAATTTCTTGTAGCTCATTTAGTACTTACCTAATACAATGCCTTGGAAACAAATGATCCAGATAACACTGGAGAAATACATCTTGCTTTTTTATGATAAAATAATTCTTTTCGTGGCAGGTTCTGCAAAATACAAAAGAGTTGTAAATTTAGATTGCATTACTTACATATTTTCGTTAGTTCATCTATCATGTGTTTCAGTTGTTTTATCTGCAATCATTGATGTAGGTCATGATGTTTAGACAAGGTTTAGCCCATGATTTTACTTGGTCCAGACTTACACACAACACCAAACATTCGTTTTAATCGATTGAAAATATCATGGGTTGTCACAGTGAACAAGTTAAAACGTAAAAGGTCCCCGGCATGTCTCAATTTATAGTCTGACTACACCCATCATAGCATTTTACTGCGATCTTGTGGTCTTATACGATACGTTTTAATGAAGGTTTAATAATGTCGTTGTTTTCTACATTGTGATCAAGCTCAAATACAAGAGTATAAGCCTAGGCATGGAACCATATATGCTATTATTGGGCTCATAGTTGAACTTGACAGAGATACATGTATGGTGGCCATATGATTCCGTAAGGACTATTTTAGTTAGAGAAAACACTAATCATATTTATTATTTTTGACAATGTAACGTTAATAACTCTAAAAACGCACTTTGTTGATCTAGCTGATAATGGTACACGGAAAGTTGTTGTACACAGTAACATCATATGATTTTAAAAATCTAATAAATTAGAAAAATATAGCAAGAAGAAAAAGGGAAGACAAACGTTTTACATTTGACTCCAACATTTTGTTTTGATTTATGTGCATAGTGTTAAGTATTAAATATAAAAAATAAATAAACGTACATTTCAATATTCAAAGAAATACATACTTTATTATTCTTAAATCCACAATTATTCTTGTCTACGATGCGTAGTTTTGAGCATTTTATATAAAATATTATTACGGTACAGTTTAGAGAAAACAAATGGATAATGCATACGTTTTAACACTGTAATCGGAGTTCTATTTTATATGAAATATGATTTACAGTACATTTGAATAAAAAATAATAATCAAGCATAAACTATGCTTAATCAAAGCTTCAATCATTGTACACGATCGTTAAACTTTACATGATTTATATGAGGCCAAGTAAATTATTAGTGTGGTTCTTGTAACTTTGCTCGGCGTCTGTTATGTCTCTATCCTACATCACTTTTGAGTAGACTCATGACAAATCAGTCTTACTACATGACAGAAAACCTTCAAAATGCCTATTTGGGATTTTAGTTAAGACATTTTAGCACCGTTTTTACACCTTTAATAACTAAATTATTCAACTTAAAACTAAAGTACATCTGTTTGACAGTTTAACATATTTTTCTATTTTTCTGAAAGTAGTGAATGTTTTAGTTCATTTTTCGAAAATGGATAATCCATTACTTTTGTAAAGCTATTTCTTTTTTTGGTAACAGAACAATAACTCATTATCAGTTATTTCTTAATATAAAATTATGTTATCCAAGCAAATAGTTTGCTTTCATTATCGTGCTGAACCATTATGAATGCAGTAAAACTTTAACAAGAGCTGTTTGTAAAACACATATGCCTTCATTGATGCAATCAGTATTGAGGAAAAAGTCGAACTATCCAAGGACCCATTTTTAAAGTAAAGTGTGAAAAAAAATCGCTTATGGCCTTACATAATTACAATATGTGGCCTTTAAAAACAATTGTTGGCCTTAAGAAAAATAAATTTAACCTGCCAAAAAAATAATATTACATGTGGCCAAAAATTTAAATTACATGTGGCCTGAAAACAAAAATTGGATCTTGAAAAGAAGTCAACAATTTCTGGCCTTACAAAAAATTGTTGGCCTTAAAAAATGTTAGGCACAAGCGTTCTTCAGTTTTCATCCGGAAACCGTTTTACTATTCTCCGTCACCGTGACCTTGACCTTTAACTTACTAACCTAAGAATTAATATGGTTCATTTGCTGGTCATGGTCAACCTTCACACCAAGTTTCAAGATGCTAGACACATGCGTTCTCAAGTAATTGTCCGTAAACCATCTTACAATTCCGGGTTATTGCGACCTTGACCTTTAACTAACTGATCTAAAATATCAATAGCGGTTATCTGCTTTTCATGACCAACCTCCACATCAAGTTTTAAGATGCTTTATTCACGCGTTCTTGAGCTATCGTCAGGAAACAACTTCTCGACCGACCGACCGACTGACATGTTCAGAGCAATATACCCCCGCTTCTTCGAAGGGGGGTGGGGGGCATAAACATACATATTTCTTATTTCACATATTATGTCTGCCTATCTACCATATTAATTCTACATGTTAATGAAACTACACTATTTTTAAGATATATACAGTATACACATTGACAGCTTTATAGAAACATATATTTAATTTACCATGCCGTGGATTTCACGATATATATATATACGAATCACTTAATATTTGATATCACTTCCCTACATCTTAAAATAATATATAAACTACACTTGTGCATTAACTTATAACAAAGGATTTATAGCTCAAAACAGGACTGAACGCTCATAACTAAATAGATAATAAATTTATAGATTGAAAAATGATACATGTATGATTGTGTTCGATTTAAACAATGTTGACGTATGCATTATCAAATATTTTATCGCCTTTTCATAAAACAAAAACTACCTTTACAAAAGATAGTCGGCGCACTATTTTTGTATATGAAAGCGATTGCTAGCTAGATTTTTATAGTAAAAACTAATTTTATTCAGTCGGAAGGCGCCAAATGTCACAAGGTGGGGAAAAAACGGAACCTTGACCGGAATTCGAACCTATGTACCTTCCTTTGCAAACGTGATAAACCTAATGCTCTCCTGACTGAGCTAACCGGTCAATTGTCAAATTTGTTTCCAATAGTAATTAAATATCCAGCGCGACATGTGTATCAGCAAAGCAAACTGAATCCTTGTTTTAATATAAATATGCTACTCGAATTATTGACCGTTATTCACTGGCCGAGAAGTATAAATACTTATAATTAACATTAATTTTGGAGGTACATAGTAACAACATATTATATTGATAGATTTGAATTATATACGTACTTAAATTATTAACCCATTCAAGAAAGGCTGAAAACGCAAGAGTATTTTATCGTCTTTTCTCATTCTCACTATATAGGTACAAATGTACGTGGATAAATAAAGAAATTTGTATATTTCGTAATTACAAATCAAGCAAAATGACTAAACTGGACCGAAAAACAAATACTGCCGACCGAAAACAATTTGTTTTTCTAAAGATAAAATCATATCGCTGGTACTGATTTACTATTGCAAATTTACAAAATCCTTCATTTGTTGAAAGCTTAAATTATAAATTATACATTAATTTTGAAGAAAAAGTTGTTTTTTGTCTGCATAAACTGTTTTTTTCGGTTCTTCTTAAGGTACGATCTAGGGTTGGATCAGTTAAATTACACATTAAGACAATAATGTTATTATATATTTTGTATCTTTTGCCTTTGATATATAGAGGATAATTGTTGGTTTCGGTGTAATATCACGTTATAAATTCACCGAGTGGGCAGCAAAAGTGATGTTTTCACGAGAGGCGCAGCCACGAGTGAAAATAACTACTTTATGTGCCCACGAGTGAAATTATCGTGATATTACACCGATACCAACAATTTTTCTGTTTATTCTATGTCTATAACTCTACTTTTGTTGAGTTTGTTTCAATAAAATGTCTAAAATCGCGGGAAACGTCATCAATGAGCATAACAAACATGACGTCATTTCATCGACGTCATCGTCGTTTGGTTTCTTGCGTTCGTTACGCTCGGTAAATATTTTGACGTAAAACCGGGTAGAAAATTTTGATAATTTTCACTGAGTCGACAGTGAGCTTATCAGAATTCGCTGTGAATTCGCATGGCTGACTGGACCCCTGTTGTGCATACCCCATATTCCTGTTCAAGTGTCTTTAAAGATAATTAATCCCCTGACAAATTAATCAATTATTCCAGACACGGATCCCTCCGTAATTAATTTATCTTTAACTGGTCCAAACCCCATGTTAATCGACCCCCAATTTACAAAATTATGCTT
>JAUMHA010313247.1:4044-14525 GCA_032359765.1 Saxidomus gigantea | reverse complement strand
TATTTACTTTTTTGAGCACGGGAAAACAATTTATATCATTACTTTCCTCAATATATGTACTTTTTGGAAACACCAATATTTTTGCCCATACCCGGGGCAACGCCCTTAAATTCAGGATGGCGGCCAAGACGGTGGACATTTTTAATGAAATTACCCTTTTAAGTAATTCAGGGCATTAACAGTAATCAAAACCTTGATATGTTTCTATACTTGTGCATTTTGTATAACAAGAAACTAAATTTCACTTTTGTGTTTGAAAAGTACACATTTTTTTGTACATTTTTGGTTGTTTTTACTGAAAAACAGTGAAAAAAGGGCCATTTTTTCACTGTTTTTTGCATTTTTTAAGGTTTCAACTCCTGTAAAAATTTTGTGTTTTGGTAAATTTCTCAATTTTTGTAACTTATATGTCTGACCATTTAGTTAGAAACATAATATGATCAAGTTGAGCCAGTAAGTCTTTCATATTTGAAACAACACACATTTAATTCGAACCCCACCCACCAATTAAACTACATGAATACTGAGAAAAAAAACAGATACTGAGCTAAAATGTTTTCTTTTAATATATGTTTAATTCAATTCACTTCTGTTTTTCAGATACAATAAATTCAAGTTTATTTAATGATTAGACATGACAATCATTAAATGGTTGCCATGGCAACTACTGAATATAGTCAAAATTGTGATAAAATAGCAAAATGGTGTCAAATTTCACTGTTCAGACCTTTCAACTGTAAATTTGTCAATTTTTGTTACTAATTTGTATGACCATCTAGTAAGAAAGGTAATATGAGCAGTAAGTCTTTCAGATTTGAAACAACACACATTTAATTCGAACCCCACCCACCAATGAAACTACATGCATTTCTTACGCTGACGGTAACAGATACTGAGCTAAAATGTTTGTTTTAATATATCTTAATTCAATTCACATCTGTTTTTTCAGATACAAATATTTCAGTTTATCTAATGATTTGACATGATTGTCATGAAATGGTTGACATGGCAACAAGTATGTATAGTAAAAATTGAGATAAAATAGCAAAATGGTATTAAATTTTTGTAACACACATAGTCTTGATGTTCTGAACATTTGTACCATACTATTTTAAAAGCCTTTCATGCATGACAGATAACAGCCCGAACTCGAAAGCATGGAATGCCGGACACACTGACAGACGGACAGACGGACGGTGCGATTTTACTAGGCCAACCTTTTGGGTATAAAAAAGTGTAGCTAAAAATAAAATCCGAAGTTCTCAATTTTTATTAAATTTTTTTACCACTTAATGATATATTGACAGAGGTACTCGTGAATGTATCTGCTTCATGACTTTCTAGCTCACCTTGCTTTGCTAGGTTCGCTTTTAGGATGGATGATTGTCCGCCGTCTGTCAACATTTTGATTCAAACGACTTCTCCTCTGAAACCTTTGGACCAATGTTGATGAAACTATGCAGGGATGTTCCTTGCATGAAGTTCTACCAAAAGTGTTCAAAGAATTCCATTCAATGCTGAAATCTGGTTGCTATGACAAAAAATAGGGAACACTTTAAAAATCTTCTTCTCTAGGCCATAAGGAGCTTCGATATTTAGCATTTTTATTGTCTAATAAACCTCTACCAAGATTGTTCAAATTATGACCAACGGGTTGAAATTGATCCTGCCCGGGGGTCACTTAGCTTTATATAGACTTTATAAATATGTCTATTTATAGCAAAAACTTTATAAATCTACTTCCCTGAAACCGCAAGGCCTAGAGCTTAGATATTTGACATGTAGCATTGTCTAGTGAACCTCTACCAAGACTATTCAAATTATGACCCCCGGATCATAATTGACCCCGCCCGGGGTTACTTTGTTTTACATAGGCCTATATAGGTAAAACCTTTAAAAAATCTTCTTCTCTGGAGCTTAGATATTTAGCATGTAACATTTCCTACCAGAACTCAGACAAGGGAACCAACTCCAGGTCGGACAGAAATTCGAGGTAGCGATTTCTACGAGTGAATTGATTATTAGACGCAATGTACACTTTCAAACACTACATAATTCATTTAAAAGCAAATTGCCGTGATCATTTTCACAATGATATAAACTTACTTACCAAGACGGCGACCAATCATCGCTACCTCGAATTTTTGTCCAACCTAGGAGTACGAGTAGGAAGTTAGCCCCACAGCCCCGTAGCACCTAGCTACCCTGCAGCCCCGTGAAGTTAGCCTCGTAGCACCTAGTTACCCCGCAGCCCCGTGAAGTAAGCCCCGTAGCACCTAGTTACCCCGCCCCCGTGAAGTACGCCCTGTAGCACCTAGTTACCACGCAGCCACTTGAAGTACGCCCCATAGCACCTAGTTCCCCGCAGCCCCTTGAAGTAAACCCCTTGGCACCTATTTAACCCGCAGCCTCATGAAGACAGCGACGTGTGCCCTTGTTTTCCCGTGCCTCGTGGCATCTTGTCTCCCCAAAGCACCGCTTCAATTTGCATATATATATACACTGTAAAAAATAAGTGTTAGTTATCTCTTAATATAGCGGATTGGTGTTACTGTGTCAGTTACACCGTTTGCGAGTATTCACCGACTTGGATATAGTAACACGGAAATGTAACTTGCCATAAAATGATGTCACACCTACACTCAAGTCGATGTATTGCTTACCGCGTCGTGTAACATTACGCAAGTCAACTAACCAAGGACCTGCATGTGCCTTAATTCTATGCCGCGTTCAACGCACAAGTCATGGTTGTGGTCTCAAATTGTAGCATGACACAGACGGACACATTCATGTATCAGACATGAGCACTTAGCTATCATTCGCGAAATTATGAACGAAAAGCCTTTTTGCGACGTTTAGCTATGAAACCCGTCAGAATGTTGTAAAGAAATCAAATAAGTAGTTCTTTGAAAATACTATTTATCATGTTTTGATGAAAGGGTTTACATGTAATGAAATTATACGCGTACACTGACGTAATACGTTTGTCTTGTCAAAAAGGTGTTAAGTAATACAATGAAGGGTGTCCTGCTTCCCCGATAGCCAGTGTATTGTTTCCATAAAAACAATAGGGTTACTTTACACCAACGTACAAACGCACGCGCCCTCTTACATGAAAACAGTCGTTGGTTTCAGTGCCCCCCCCCTCCCCCCCCCCCCTCGCATCTACATGAACAGAACCCTGTGTCCTCTAGAAATAATGCAGGTATGGTAACATCGTTACTATCAGTATGCATCACGGATTCAGCCCCGAGTCCCCTGCTATCGATACAGTACTTCTTACACTTCTCCCTAGCTTTCAGACCATCCCGTTGTGCTCCCGCATTCACATGTACTCCGCCCCGTGTCCTCTAGTATCGATGCAGCCCTGGTAACTGTTTCTGATAGTTCCGTTTAAAAGATATGACTGTTGTACAGTTTCTTATTTCGCTGGGTATCTTTTTGCAGGCTTCATTGCTGCTGTAGCTAAACGTATCTTTTCAGCACCTTCTGTTTTGATATCAAGGACATGGGGCTGAGGTGGAGATGATACTTATAAAAGGAGGCGTTACTAGATCTACATTACTACTGGAGGACACGGGGCTCAGTTTTTATGAATGCGCGGACTTAAATGGGTGGTCTGAAAGCTAGTGAGCAGTGCACATTTAACAAGTACTTTAACAGAAAGGGGCACGGGGCTAAGTCTGTCGGGCGGGGATGATACTTATTTGAACGATGTTTCCAGGGCTTAAATGATACTACTGGAATCGGGGCTGAGTTCATGTGTATGCGGGGACACAAAGGGCTGGTAGGAAAGCTACTTAGCAGTGTAACAGGTACTGTACTAAAAGTAGGGGATACAAGGCGGGGATGATACTGATAGAAACGGTGTTTCCAGGGCTGCAATGGTATAAGAGGCCACGGGACTGAGTAAATGTGAATGCTGTGACACTAAGGTGGGGCCTGAAAGCTAGGGAGCAGTGTAACAAATACTGTAGTGATACATGTAATAGGGAACACGGGGTTGAGTCCATGAGGCGGTGATGATATTTATGGAAACACAAACCAGAAATCATAGACATGTGGAATACTTAAAATACGGTATTACAATGGCTGTGTTGATATGTGGGAACACGGGGTTGCCAACATAGGGCCACGGGGATATATACAAAGGTAAACTTACCCTGAGGTGCATTAATCCTGGGGACATGGGGCTGAGTAAATAAGGTTGTATGGATATTGTGGAAAGTGATATTACCCAGGGTGCTCTTTTGATACTGGCTTACATTTTGTAATAGGCAGACGGGATACTTAGAAGGCAGTGTTACATGGGCTGTGTTGATTGGTGGGGACATAGGGTTCATTTAACGAAGCCGCGGGTATATTTATGGAAGCTCTATTAAAAGAGCTTTGAAAAGGGAAGGGCTGGGGGATGAATCCGCGAGGCTATGATGATACTGAAAGAAACGGTGCTACCTGCATGGGCTGCATTGATATAAGAAGATACAGTTAATGCGAATGCGTGAATACAATGGGACGGTTTAAAAGCTAGGGTACTGTATTGATAGCAGAAAACACGGAGCTGAGTCCGTGAGGCGGGGATGATACTTATAGAGACGGTGTAACCAGACCTGCATTAGTACTAGAGGACACGGGGCTCCGCTCATGTAGATGCGAGGGATTGGGTGCACTAAAAATTGAGCTGTAGCCAAGAGCTGTTTTCATGCAAGTAGGCGCGTGCTTTTGTACGTTTTCTTGTTGTGATATATGCAAAGGTTAATTAAAGCGGTGCCTTGGGGACACCAGATGCCACATGGCGTGGGGAAACAAGGTGTGACGGGGCTTCTCACAGGGCTGCGGGGTAACAAGGTGCGACAGGGCTGTCTTCACGAGGCTGCGGGGTAACTAGGTGCTACGGGGCTAACTACAGGGGATGCGGGGTTACTAGGTTCTACGGGGCTAACATGGGGTTGCGGGGTATCTAGGTGCTATGGGGCTAACTTCAGGGGGCTGTAGGGATAAACGAGGTGGCGGGGCTAACTTCCTACTCGTCCTAGGACTTGGTTCTCTTGCTGCGGGGCTAACTTCAAGGGGCTGCGGGGTAACTATGTGCTACGGGGCTAACTTCAAGGGGCTGCGGGGTAACTTGGAGTTCGGGGTAACTACATGTAGGTGCTACGGGGCTAACTTCATGGGGCTGCGGGGTAACTAGGTGCTACGGGGCTAACTTCACTTGGCTGTATTGATAAACGGGGCTGTGGGGCTACTTCCTTGTCTATTCATACTATGTTAGAAAAAATTAATCGTGCCTAGCCCCTTTGGTAGGAATGTATATATAGTTGTGGCTGATTCAGTTGATTGACCTTCTCTGTGGCAATCTAATCACTCTTTGGCTGAAACTGGCTGGAAATTGCAGCCACATAAAACTCTCCTATTGTGGACACAAAAAACACTTTTGATAGGTATAGGCATGGTGGGAGACATGCCGAGGAACATCCACAAATACAAGCTAATATAATTGCTCTAATGGACGGACCTTTATAAGATTTGCTTCAAATCAAATCTAATTTAAGTGGGGCTTTTGTTATATGATCGTAGGAATAGCGAACTAAACGTAGATTTCCTTACCCTACTTTTACTTTTCCTTTTACTTGACCTTTAATTTTACTTTTACTTGACCTGAACTCACCTGGCATGACCTCACCTCACCTCACCTCACCTTACCTTACAGACCTGTTGCCAGTTCGCAGTTCGCGAGGCGCCAGTTGGCGATTCTACTAGCGAACTGCAAACTATGTGTCAGTGTTCGTTTCCATTTCTTTAATTTTTATTATCCTACAAATTTTCTTTATTGAGTTATGTTCAAGAACGAAACTGAAAACGAAGTAAATACATTGAAAGCATGTTTAAGGTGAATAATGCGGAGTTATTTCTCTTACAAAAATATATCCTACAAAGTTTCTTTATTGAGTTATGTTCAAGAACGAAACTGAAAACGAAGTAAATACATTGAAAGCATGTTTAAGGTGAATAATGCGGAGTTATTTCTCTTACAAAAATATATCAATTGAAATATAAGTGACAGACATTATCGATTATCATTTTGTCAAAATATTTCAATTCAATGAGAAACAAACTGTGTTACAGATTAATGAATTTTGCTAAAACTTTGGCAAGGTTCATTTTTCAAGCAGTATAAATCAGTGATTAACGTCTTTCTTTAAAATGTGATTGTCACTTTAAACTACGGGTAATATCACTAAACATTTACTCTAAGTCCTTTTGTTTCGGTCGCTATTCAAACATCTTTGATAATTTCATAAAAATGAAACACAAACAGTATATTATAGTATACAACGGATGCATAAAATTCCGTTTAGAACGGAGAAACATGCAAATATATTCTCATCTCTTCAATATCCTAAAATTATTGCTATGTTCGTAAAAACTACAAAGTTTTGCAAAAGTCGAATGAACTCAGACTTACGAGTACATTTCACTTTGTTTCACCAAAATCCGTCGCGTAAAAAATGTTATTTCCCTGAATCGAGCATGTTGGACGTGCGAACAGTTCCAAATTGTCACGTGGTATAGCCACATTGGATATAGGGTCAGCATAGCCCTATTGTTATCGTTTCTGTTTATTCAGCATTTCTTATATTTATCATATTTTTTACCCGACTCATTTTTTCCAGATAATTAGACCCATGTCAGCACCATGGGACAGGTATATGACATTTATTGTGATCACAAAATAGAAACATTGAATGACATCAACCATGAACTCTCTTCCTCTTGTCTGACGGAAATGTCTCAAAAATCAAAACGAGGACCAGAGGTTATTGAAACAAGAAGTGAGTCAGACGACAACTCATGCCGGAAATATTTTTTACTCAGTTCAACCTGCGGAATCGAAATTAGATTTTATTTTTCAATAGAGGACGGGGCGAATATAGGTAAGGTAGATTCCTCATCCATGTCATTTGCCTAGCAAACCGCAGTTTCCACACGTGACTAATGTAAGTCCGATTGTACAACCAATGCTAAGTCCATGTTTGTGTATGAAAAGATAATGAAAAAGTGCTTATTAAGGAAAGATACAATAGAAAAACAAAATTAAAGATCTATTTGTAGTAACATTGACCTTGACCCCGTCGATAAAGAAGTTTTTGCCCTAAAACAATTTAAAAAACAAAAACAAATCATTTCAAAACTGTTTATAGTAACAGTGACCTTGACCCCCTTTTGCGCTTTGCTTAAATCAATTTAAAAACTAAAAAGAAATTATATTTTTAGTAACAGTCACCTTGACGCTAGTGACATGCAATGCAATCCCAAACTTCCTCTCTACGCAAACTACATACACTAAGTTTCATTGCAATTAGTCACTCGTAACCCGGGTTATTGAGCTTTGATGAGAATTTTATCAAGGTCGGTCCAAAAGAACACTTATGTTAGCTTAATATCTGGATGAGACCCAAGGGGTTATGGAGCGGAAACAATTTTTCTATTTATAGTAAAAGTGACCTTGACCCTAAGTGGTTGTAACAGGCGCTCTGCACATCGTCGCAGGTGAACATTTTTTGTGAGTTATTCGAAAATCATTCAAGGGGTTCATATAATTAAGAAAGACGATGTTGATTTTGTTTAAGCATCACACACACGACACTGAGTGGAGTCTTCAATTGATTGAACCCGTAACGGAGCAAGTATTTCAGCGATCCAGTCTTCACATTTTTTCATAAACTGACTTTTGACTGCAACTCTCTAAGTCTTAACTTTTAAATCGTGTTGATCTTTGATCTTTTCGACTTTGATACTGTTTAACCTTAACCGCCATTCACACTTGTTTGTTCTTTTTTTCTCGTTCAAACTCAGCAGGATTTAACACATAAAACTTTCAATGACTTTTGAAATTGTTTGAAAAGAATGGGGTACTTAAAGTTGATAAGAACAAGGCATGGAGGTATAAAGCTGTAATCTTGTTAAAGTTTACTTTGATTTATGTTATTCACGACTTACTGCTAGATTAGGATAAGCTATTAAAAACTAAAACATTTTATAGGTGTCATGGACCGAACAGTTTTGTTAAACGCTGGATTGCAAAACCATTTAGGGACGAAAGAGAGGAATGTTATTTATATGTAACAAAAATGCATTTTGCATATGCAAACTATTTAACTAATTTAATTGCAGGCACATGTTTTAGACAAGAGGACCACCCGTGAGGACATTATGTTGCTCACCTGAGTCTGCAGAAATCAACTGCAACACATGACCATACAATATTTCCGTATAGGTATGAACATCTGAATGTGATACAATTCTTTTTCAGTTTAATTACATTCTCTTTAAACGTAGAGGATATACCTGGCAATCATGCCATAATTTCAGTATCAGAGACTACATATACAAGGTTTATCATTTGACAAAACAACTGAACTCTAGCTTTGTAATATAAACCTTTTCATGCCCTTAGAGTCATAACGAATCCTGCAAGGGGGTCATATATTTACATAGCTTTGTTCAAATTCTGCCCCTCGGATCAAAATTGACCTCGCCCTTCGGTTATAGTTAAAGGAAAATATGTAAAAATCTTCTTGTCTGAACCTGCCTGGCCCAGAGCACATAGAATTGTATGGTGGTCCTCTTCGACGTTTGTTCACATTATGCGCCGGGGATTGACCACATTCACGGGATGTTGACAACGCGATAATCATTGTGCATACGCTCATCAGACTTCATGGACAGTTTGATCTTAACTAATAGGTGAACTCTATTGATATTTAAGACACTAAACCAAAGGTTACAAGCTATTGTTACGATAGATAGTTTTGTATGCAGATTTCAACTTTGACCTTGGCTAACTTTGACCTCGACCTTTGGCCTTGTTTTTGTTTTTCAAGCTAAAGAAATGAAAGTTGGACTACATGTGTAGTTTTGCAAACCAAATTCTAAAGTTCATATGACTGACCTTGGTTATGACCTCCTGACTAACTTCCATGATTTAATGTGCAACGATACGTAGGTGAGCGATATAGGGCTAGCATGGTCCTCTTTATCTGCGTCACCTTGAAATGAGCCGTATCATTTTATAAGGTAGACAATGAAACAAGGGTGAAAGGCAAAGCAATGGTTAAATGCTCCCTTAAAGTCCAGTATCAGTCCAGGAAGGAAACAGATCCATCTTTGTTGACACTAGTTGTGTCCAAGTTTGGTTATTACTAAAGATTGTTTCATAACAATATTAATCCATGAAAACTGATAAGAGAGTTGAGGTGGACTGTTGCAATCATCGAAACGAATGGTAAATGGTGGGCCTAAATTATGATCGCAGTTACAATGGGCTGACAGGATTCGAACCCTATCTTAACCATATTAAGATGCAGATATGTACAAATAAGAGGTCATCCGGAATAAGCAGTGAATTGTGTCAGGCAACCAGTGTAGTTTTATACCTGTATTGAAAGGTCATCTGTTTTGAGAGGCCACTTTCGTTCATCTCTAGACTGGCCTGTGAACATACGTTATAACGTATATTTAAATAAACATTTTTGTTGCATGACGAATATTATGTTGTGGCTATTTGGATTTCACGCCGTCAGCAAATTGTTAATATAAGTATATGATTGATACTCAAAACGTATGTACGTTTACCATATCATGTATACTGTGTTAACATCTGTCGGTGAATGAATCTCTTGTAACTGTCATCCTATTACTTAATTATAACTGGAATTTTACAAAGTAATTAATGTTAACTTTTAGTCAATGCATTACAAATGAGTTTAAGAATTGCAACTAATCTCTATTAAATCAAAAAGCGATACCCCAAGTAGTTTACACTTTCCATTTAAATCAATTTACTAGATTGTAAAATACCTGGCTAGCTAGGAAATAAGGACAACATTTTCACAGGATTTTGATAAAATGTCAACTTCCAATGTCAGAGGACAATGATTAAACGTTAGAAATTGTAACAAAAGTGATAGAACACTGGATAACAGGGATTTACCGCCACTCACTTAAAATACTTTTATTACCACAACGCATATCTACTTGAAGGTGAGTTTCTTTTAAATACTATATACTAGTACGTTGTGGTAGCGGATTTTTATATTTACATTTTTGATATGTTCGTTTATTTTTTCAAATATTTTTTTATTTCTCCCACGTCGTATTTTACATATATGTTTGAAATATAAAATGTCGGCTCTCCGTTGGCTAGATACAATAACAAACAAATTTTTTATATAAAGTTCGTATAGAACATGAAAAGGGTATACATTGTATTTGAAGTGCCTGGGGTAATGCTATAACTGTTAACCAAGATTTTTTTTAATTACGCTGACGTGAAAACTTAGCAGTAGAACTTCCAAAAGTTACACGAATCTCAGTCGCCACTTATCCACAATCTGCTACACACCTCTACACTCTGACTTCGGGTGGTTGAAGATTGCATTTGCTATTTATATATTGTATCTGCAATTAAGATACCATCT
>JAUMHA010313246.1:0-27985 GCA_032359765.1 Saxidomus gigantea | reverse complement strand
ATGAGGACAGAGTTACGTGAAAGGTTAGTTACACACACAGTGAAATGACAGTGGATGTGTCTATGAGGACAGGGATACTGGAAAGGTAGGTTACACACACAGTGAAAATGACAGTGGATGTGTCAATGAGGACAGGGATACGGAAAAGGTAAGTTACACACACAGTGAAATGACAGTTACTGTGTTTATGAGGACAGGGATACTGAAAAGGTAAGTTACACACACAGTGAAAATGACAGTGGATGTGTCAATGAGGACATGGGTACTGGAAATGTAAGTTACACACACAGAGAAAATGACAGTGGATGTATTTATAAGGACAGGGGTACTGGAAAGGTAAGTTACACACACAGAGAAAATGACAGTGGATGTGTTTATGAGGACAGGGGTACTGGAAAGGTAAGTTACACACACACAGTGAAAATGACAGTGGATGTGTTTATGAGGACAGGGGTACTGGAAAGGTAAGTTACACACACAGTGAAAATGACAGTGGATGTATTTATAAGGACAGGGATACTGGAAAGGTAAGTTACACACACAGTGAAAAGGTCTGGGTGGTTCATTCACAGGATGGTGTATTGAATGATTGTCAGGACTGTTGTGGCAACTTCTGTGAACTGTCAACCCTGTTATTACCAAACACTTCTTGGTGTGACAGCTAACTTATAAGATGACATTGCGGCTGTCACCACTGAATGATTCTCGGTGTGACACTCACAGCTAACAGCTTGCTACGTAAAGATTTGTAAGGGGAGTGTCAGCTGGAAAAAAACTCACTGCAAGTTTTAACTTCTGTTGCTGTTCAGAGTGATTACCAATCTTTCAAGAAGTCATTTATCAAATGTTTTTACTATTTGGAAAAAGCACAGGTGCAAGGCACACTATCTTTCTATTCTTTTTTGGGGGGGCATATATATATAATAGAAGAGATATATACAGTATATGGTTTTTTTTTGTGCGTGTGTCTAATTTTCGCTATATTCGCGAACAGAGAAAATCGCCAACTTTAGAATCAGCGAAAAATTAGTACAACATTTCGCGAAATTTTAAGTTCCGCATTGCCGATGTTCCTACTATCAGTTTGCATACTGGTGTAAACATAAAAATCAATACGCTGTAATGTTTTATATCATAATCAATATCAAGAGTTGCAATAATTACATGTATATGTGGGTATGATTCTTGACTTAATCCCTGTTTGTTTTCATGTTATAACACGATTAGCACATATCAGGACATGTGTTAGATACTAACCTCTAAAGATAATTGAGCATTAAAGCAGTTGAAACCTGTAAAACTATCTCCGCGAAAGTCATTATAAATACCATTCATTCAGTGAACATACATGATGTTTTACTATTTATGTTTAGTTTAGCAAACAAATAAAACAACCAGAGCAGTTCGAGATACTGGTTTAAAACACTGTCACACAGTGCTTTCCCTTTATTGATAAAACATTGTCATGGTAAAATTCGCCCTAAAATAAAAAAACGCGAAAATCAAAATCAACTTTTTTAAAATCGCGAAAATTAGATTCGCCAAAATTTAAACAGGACCAAAATCGCGAAATTTGATGAAAAAAAACGATATACGGTATATGCCTAAAAAAAAAAAAAAAAAAAGATAGTGTGTCTTGCACTGTGGGAAAAAGAGTACATGTATTACCAAAGTTTAAACTAAAATACATGAATCTGTTCAAGAGTTATATGGCTATTGAATATAGAATAAAACCATGGAAACCTTTTTTGGACAATCCGTTCAATTTTGTAGGAATATTAATTAACTATTTTCATTTATACACATGTATATGTCTGTAAGAGAAGTCATTTTATATAACCTTAAAAATATGCCTTGTGTTTCAAGCATTTTTTGTTCAAGTTGTAATATGGCCATTTTAAATACTTCCAATTCAGATATGTTAATCAAAAGTTACATGAATATAAAATATATTATGTTCTTGTGGTATATGATGCAAGCTTCAAATAAAATTTGTTTTAGTAGAGCGGGTTCGTCTAATTCCGGATATCGTGTTAGTCCGAATACATAGGGCAGATTGCACTCAATTTTTCCAAAACCACACAACATAAACATTAAATATATGTGGACAGACAGTACGTATGTTCTTCTACGGTTTCCGTAAGTCATAAGCCCACGAGATTTTCAAAAATCTTGCAGAAATTGCATTGTTTGCAGGTAAGATTTTTTTGCATGTTTGTTACGTAATACGCTAAAATACAGGGTTGTGTCATATCTCTCGTTGTCATGTCTTGTTTAGGTTATCTGAACCGGCATTAGTGTATTTTAATCGCAGGATGGCAATCACCGCGTGTAATATGTATTTAATGATATGTCATGCTTTGTTTACCTTTTGACAGGGGTATTCGGAAGAGACGAAGAAAATTGTAGTGTCGAATCTTCCGAATATCGATATGTTTAACAAATCATTACACCCTTGGTTTACATTTTGATGTTATGAACACCTTAAATGATATCGTTTTTGCACGATAACATTTTAGGTTCCAACACCGTACGTTGTCCGTCTCATTTCAGTAAGAGCCGCAAGCTGCAATATGTCAAAATAGCCATCCCTAGAAAGCAGCCAAATCAAATTAACGGGCTATATATCAATTTAAGTAACATGTTAGGCTATAACACTCTCGCTGGCATTTATTTTGCGCTAACAGGCCTGCATTTGAATTACTAGATGAATCTATATGTGAACGAAAAATATTCGAATTCGTATGTGTCAGTTAATACAATCACCATCGTACATTAACGTGATGATACTGGAGTTCAATATCATTTAAAATTTAATGTTTTGACAGTTAAATTGCTTAATTTTCGTGTATACAGGTATTAGTCACAGAAGTTTGGACCAATGATCAGCCCCTGCAAACCTACTATCACCTTGAATGTGAACTAGTGTAAACATATACATTTTGTACACATTTTAAGTTAACAATGTTTAATCAAGTTTGAAACAATCAGTCATTTTAACTTTTGAAATAATTTTGATGGAACGCTTGAAATTTTATAGATGAGACAAGCATTATTTCAGAGCATAATTGTGCCTTATTGATAGATACCAGTAGATATTCCATGCTTATTTATTCAACGGAGAAAAGGGGAATCACTGCGATTTGCCGTTCATGTTTCATAACTTGTATACATTATGCTTGATAGTCGGTCAGGGATGTTTTTTTAAATGACTTAATTTGTTATAGGGAACTTTATTTAACATTGTGGTGTTGTTCTTTTTTTCCGATACAAAAGTATATCTGTTACTACAAGAATTACAAAGTTATCAATGAGACAATCATATTTATATGCATCATGGGTAAAGATTACTTCAGACTTCTAGCAACTGTACATTTGTAATTCCATTCTAACTACGTCCGTGATAGTGTATTTCAACTAAAACATTGTTGTTTGATTCTATTTCATATAGGCCTACTGAATAATCAAAATAAATGTATTACGATATAGTATTTGTTCACACTGGTGTTTTATCAGATACAAACGACCTATTCAAACAGCTTGTCCTTAGAATTCAATTATTTAGGCTGCAATCTAGTTTTATTTGGTCATTTTTTAAAAACCAAGTAGGTATTCGGAAGGCCCTCTAGTATTCGGAATCACCCGACATTGGTTGATAAATGATATCCGGCCTGTTCTTCTTATCGTTATGATTAACGTTGCCTTGTATATACAAAACTGACGAGCTTAAACTGTTTCAGGTAACCAGTATATTTATTTTCGTGACATTCGGATACCACCAATAAAATTCAAATTTTCTCATAAAGTATTCGGAAATTGCCGACACCGCTCTAGCTATAAAGTTTGAATTACATTTTTACTTTAACTTTGCAGTCCGTTTTGTCACAAGACATGACAAACAAAATGCCATCCCTAACTAGAATAGTATTCTAATGTTTTATATGTACACACTTTAAATACTGTACATACATTTTCATGTTGTATTTTGCAGACTGACACTCATTATGCAGTTCTTTCCTTCCTGTTGTTGTTGTCATACGATCCTGTACATAGTGACTATGTGGAGACAGAGAGAGTTATTGCCCCAGGTAAGCAGCAGAGATGTGTGCTAAGTGTTTTAAATATTTAGCTCACCTGGCACAGGGTGAGCTTTTAGGACCACTCACAGTACGGTGTACGTCATCCATCGTCCGTCCGTCCGTCCACTATTTCCTTCAAACGACATCTCCTCTGAAAACACTGTGCCAATGTTTGATGAATCTTGGCAGGCATGAAGCTCTGTCAAAGTTGTTAAAAAAATTCCATTCCATGTCAAACTCTTAGCATGTAGCATTGCCTAATAGACCTCTACAAAAATTGTTCAAATCATGACCCCCAGGTCCAAATTGACCTGGACAGGGGGTCACTTTTTTTACATACCAGTAGTGTCTAAATCCGCAAGGAAGTCCTGTGATGTGATTGTTGACCATGTATTATCGCCAATGGTAGCCAGGTGAGTGATATGGAGCCATATTGGCCCTCTTGTAATTGTTTCTATAGAAATGTCAGATACACTTGATTAACTGGAGCAATAAATTCGTGCAGCTCCAACTCCAATTAGACATTTAAATTTCTTGTCAAGTGCATGTCTTTAGTGATTATATTTCAAGCTTTCAACTTTTAAGAGTTGTTGAAGATACATTTATTTGATAATGTTTTTCATGATGAGTATGGTCCTAACAACATGTATGTTTACCAACTTCCTGCAAATAATTAAGAATTCATCAAAAAAAATATTCATGACCTTTTGACCTATTCCATGCTAGAGCAATGAAATTTGGATCAGATTTTAAAAGCTTTGTCAACTGATATGAAAAAATGCACCTAGCTGCCCTTAGACATGACATGTTTAAAAACCTTTTAGGACATAATTATGTAAAACAAACTTGTGTACAAAACAATATGTGAGGTTATATCTTGATGTTTGTGTGGAGTGTGTGACTTTGTGACCTTGGCATGAAGGGCAATGGTACTCGACGTGAGTGTTATAGGGAAATCATGGATCTCTCTTCAAAATCAGAAGTCTTCCTATATCTGGTGTATCCTTGTATGGGATTTAAGCTTTTACATGATAGCTGGTATAACCATTGGTCTTCAGCCTTTAATTCAAAGTGCAAAAATTAAAGACATAAAGATAATTCGAAAGAAAGTGTTGGAATGTTGCATGAAGAGACAAATTTCTCTTCCTTTCCTATAATTAGTTAACATACATTTTTTCTCCATTGTTATAACAGAAGCCAAGGATGATTTTGATTGGGCAGCATATTTACTGGAAGGAATTGAAAGATATGATCCCAGTGATGGGGAGCTGTCTGTATGTATATTGTACTTTATTTACTAGTAATGGTTTTAAACTCCTCACATCAATTTACCTAAAATTACATAACATGTACTCTTTCCAATTACATATTGCTTTCTCATTGTATCGTCTCAAATCATTGGATGTTGCTAAAATACAGTCAGCTGATACCTGTGAAGACTCAGCTGATACCTGTGAAGACTCAGCTGATACCTGTGAAGACTCAGCTGATACCTGTGAAGACTCAGCTGATACCTGTGAAGACTCAGCTGCAATAAGCCTACTGTTATCTGCTATATTCAAATAATTTCATGAAATTGCAGTTTCTTATGAACTGTAATCAAAGCTAGTAACATAAAATTTATACAAATCTGTTGAAGATAATCAAATTTTAGAATACTGATGAAATACATCTATTTTATTTTTTTTATTTTGCTGAAAGTGTCAAAATTTGAATAAAAACAAACATCATTGGGATTTCACAAAATTTGAGATAGCTAAGATGCCCTCATTCACAAAAATTTCCTTTATTTCAATAATGTTTTAATGCAATGAGAAAGAAGTGTCTGTACACATTGCAATGTTTGGTAAAATGCAGAATGTTTTGGCTAAGAGTTTATTTGTTCATATAGCCTTTGCAGTGGGGGATGCATGAGGGTCTATTTAAGAACACTGTTACAAGATGCGAGTTATCCCATTCTTCATGTAACATTGTCATAAAAACTTTCAATCTTTGTCATTTCAATATAAAGGTAAACAAAAACTTATTCTTGTCATAACTTTTAAAGCATAATGGTAAATTTTTCAACAACAACAAACAAATCATTAGAGACATTAGATATAATGATTTGATTTGGAATGACTGATACAAAATGTAGTAGGCACTGTGATGTAGGGGTAAGGCTTCAGACTCTAAACCTAGAGGCCATAGGTTAGATTCCCGGTAAAGGTATTTGACCATGACCTCCATAATCTCATCTTTCAGTGCAAGTATTTGTCAGAAATTCAGGAAACAGTCATTGACAATAGTTAAAACGAGTTTCAAGAACTTGTAAAATTAATGTAAACTAAATATATTTAAACTATATAAAGTGTAAAAATGTTGAGTGGCAAGAGGTACCTGTAAATGGGGTTACCCTTTTGGGGCCCGAAAATTAAAAAAAAAGAAAGGTACCTGTATTGTGACAGGGGGCTACAGGCATTGTGTGTTATATCTATCTGTGTATGGCAATGTTATTTGGTCTTTATTGTTCAAAATCAGCGTATGTAAATGTTTCCTTTAAATCTGTTTAACTTTACTCAACCTGTTTAGGATTGGACAGATGATGAGGACAGTGCTGAAGAGAGGGATGTTAGGGTTACTTCCCCTGATAGATATAATACAGGCGATTTCATACCTCATGATCAACATAATGTAGTGCCATATATTGTCTCAGGTGATTAGATGATTTTTTTTTCTCTTTGCATTCTTCAAAGGACATTTTATCAAATGACTGCTAAATTATTGTTCTATAGAGGTTAAAACAAGTTGAGTTTTAAGAATGCCCTTACTGCCATGGTATCTTCTGATGTATTTTTGAAACCACGCCTGCTATATTCCTAAGGCACACCTGTCCATGTTTTAATTTAGAAATCAGCAATTATCTTTCATATAGATACTGCATGACAACTTACTAGCTAGAGTCAGCATTGTAGACTGAGCACAGTCTGCATTGATTCATGGACTGATCATAGTCTACACTAGTTGCCAAAAGAAGAAGGTTTGGCAATAGGCAAGAAACTTAATCCCACTCTTACGTTTGTATTCCTTTGGCACCAGTCTCTCTGTGTCTGATTCAGTTTATTCCATCAAGGGTGGTGTCTCTCAAATGATTTGTATTTAAATTGAAAGAACTTGTTATGCAGTTAAGCTTATACAAATAAGAAAAATATAATACCTCTCAGATGCCAGCAGTGTTCATGTGGAGGAACAGACAGATATGGAAGAATATGATTGGTTATCTAGGAACTTGATCGCTCAGTACTGGAAGGGAGAGAGACTGGAGATAGAGACGGGGAAATACAGATCTTGTCAGCTAAATAATGACTGGTGAGTTCTCTACTAAGCATTTCCAACTTAGTAGATGAAACACAAGCAATGTCTTTTCATTACAGGTAGTGTTGTGAGGCAGTAAACTATAGTTAGAAAACATTCTCTATTAAATATTTTTGTACAGTATGCATTCATGTATATGCAAAATTTTAAGTCCTGAATGAAAAATCTTCCAAAAATGTATAAAATTGTATATGTCACAACAGTATATACTTAAATGTCTTCAAAGTATAGCTAGCAAGACTCTAGGAAGGGGTTTTGGCAAGTTTACAAGGGGAAAAATCCCATGGTTGGCTGGGAGTATAAACAATCTAATAAGAAAAAGAAGACTTCAATGAAACAAAGTAATAGAACATGTCAGAGTATGTAGACTAGAAACTGTTCATCAGGTTGAATATACTGTTGATCATGAATTTTGAGAGATACATGTAGCAAACATCACCACCATCTTTTAATAAAGTTTGAGAGTAGAATGCACTTGGAATGCCACATACATTTGTACTTATCATTATCCATAGCCGAAGAATTATTATTCTGCCAGGTCTTCATGTTTGAGTAAGTACTGGGGATTTTGGGGCAGCAGCAGCCCCTAACTCAAGTCTAATAAATTATGAGTGAAAAGCCAAGGTAAATAAGAGGAAGCCCCAAGATTCATTCCTGTACCAGTAGGAATATGGTTTATATAAAACAGTTCAGATCTACTTAATATAGGATCAGTTTAAAATGTGTTGCAGTGAAATCTGGGGGAGGTCCTTAATGCTCAGTTTATGGAAACAGTACTAGAAATCACAACGCAAAACAATCAGCATATTTACCCTGAACGGTGATGAGACAATGCAGTAGAATGGTACTTCATGTGTTTTAGTTACTCATTTTCTTACAGGGAAGCTTACAAAGAGAGAGCTGATCCAATGTATGGGGACAGATATAAAATAGTGGTCACGGAAAATACTCTTCTCAGAGAAGTCATTTGGTAAGAATTGTAGAATGATTGTAATGACACTGTAAAATTAATTGAGTTTGGTAAATAGTCTAGTTTAGAAGCCTGTTTATGAGTAAACACTAAATGATGGATCATTTTAGTCATGGTTACATGTCACAGCTGACATGAGGGTTTGCTGGTTGATAGACCTAAAATCAAAAAGGTGTATAAGAAACACGTTTTTAAAAAATGTGTTGCCATTATTTCTAAATGTACGTACTAGAAAATTCTGTTGATCCTGTGGATTTAGTAAAGATCACACTTACTTGTCTGTTGGATTTATCAACCTAGCTGCCAGTATAAATTATAATGTAACTTCTGCACTATAATCATCAAAACCATAAGTGTAGAGAAAAAAAAGAAATTAGAAATGATGATATGAAAATGAAAACTATGTTTATATCATTTATATGTTATACAGGATGTTAATGGGTATATCCAACTTGTACTTGCTCGAGTTCAATGGTCGTTTCTTTGTACCAAAGCACGAGATATCTGTGCCTCATCTGTCAGAAGAGTCGTTACACAACTGCCTCACCCAGTTCACCAGATACGGTGCTTACATCCAGATTCTACAGGTAGTGATTCTGTTCATGAATTGACAAATGATTGAAACTTCTGCAGCTTCTTGATAGCTCCAAAAACTTTTCTAATTGGTGGTTTGGTGAATATTAGGGTGTGTTTCCATCAGTCTATTGTGTAGAACCATGACATGCTAGTAGAAAGAGATTGAGATTAATTAATCATATGATCAAAGTTTATTTGGCTAATGTTAATTATACATGTACATATTATATAACTGTTTTTAATGGAGCCGCTGTTTTAAATGTATTACGCCTTTTTCCTTGACTTTGTTTTATTTGCATTTAACTGAAGTGTTGTGTAATGCAATAACCAATTTCTACCATTGATATTTTATGTATTTTAAACAGTGAGTTTTGTCTTGTCTCGATTAAGGTCTTCACAATAATTAATGTGTGTTACAGAATTTTGTTGAAGAATGTAACCATAGTAACCATTCAGATGTTTGCCAGACATACCAGGCTTTTGCGACAACTGTGGCAGACTTCCTGCAGAATCTAAAGTGCCAGTTGTCGAAACTGGAACAGAAACTCATTAAACAAGGTAGACCAATGTTCTTTATACACCAGACAGGAATGACCGGCCCAAGAGCATCATAAAAAGTTCTAAATAAAGTGATTCCAGGGAAGATTGAAAACAGTAAAATAAAAAAACACCATTTCTAAAACTTCTTTTATACTTTAAGCTTTTTAAAGTGCATTTTAAGTAAAGATAAATGAGAGAGTAAGTTAAACTAAACAAAATAATGCAGAGGAGAAAAATGTTTCTTATGTTAACTGATTTTATATAAAATATGATACCTTGAAAAGAGATGTGGGTCAGCTCTGGTAATACACTTATGTTGAAAAACTCAAGACTTCAGTAAAAGTACCGTACTCTGAATCAAGTAGTAACTGGTCAAACAGTTATCTGACCACACAATATATTTGTATCAACCCCAATTTTTGTATTTTTATAGAAGAGGTACTGACACTTCTATCAGTGGCCAGGGATATAGAACCACTGATGCAGAAAATGGGTGTGGTATGTTTAGTGTACATGCGTGGAGTTCATCAGGGGAGACAATACAAGCTGCCCAGTCAGAAAGCAACACTACTACTAACAACACTATATAACACCCTCCTTAGCTGTGATACATTACTGGAAACTGCAGAATTAGACGAACATTTAGACATGGATCTGGGACAGAACTGTGATACTACACAGATGGTAATGGTGTTTAAAGATGTCTGTTCTAATCTATACATTGTAAATTTATATACTGACTTCTTGAGCTAAAATTGCAAGTTTTCAAGAATTGGCATGGGTCCCTAGGTCATGGCAATTTCATGTGTTGCAGTTACTGAGGGAGGGGGGCATAAGTGTTTCACAAACACCTTGTTAAAATATGAAAGATTCATGCATATTTTTCAGAAATAGGTCTAAATTGAGATAATGATTTTTAAAATGAAATAAACAAGAACTATCTTTACAAAAGGTAGTCAGAACGGTTTTGAGTATAGAAAAGAAATAGGTAGCTAGATTTCATATAAAAAACTCCTGTCAAGTTTTATCAGGGTGAGAAAAATGTGGACCTTTACCAGATCTTGAATTCTGGACCCTTCACATGCACAGATGCCTGGGAAAATCTCCTGACTGAGCTAACTGGCCGCTTACATATTGTCTACTATTGTCTACTATTTACGTACTAAAATTATAATACCATTCATGAAAGACTGAAAACGCAAGAAGATTTTATTGGCCTTTTTCATACGGTATCATCCAATTAAAAAGTGTCTTACAAAATAATTTTTTTGATCCGAAAAATGTTATACATTCTACTTGCCATTTCATTAGCTGTTGAAAGGTGACATACTTCCAGTCAAAAGCGAGCTTAATATGGCTGCGCCAAAAAACTTCATTTCAGTCTTTACTTTATATTTTAGAACTGGGGGCATAAAGATATTTTATCTTGCTTACTTGTATCATTGTGTATAGTATTAACTATTTTAAAGTTTGTATTGTTTATTAAAGTTAAAGTTGTTACAACCAATGTGGATACAGACTTGTCAGCCTTACATCAACATAATAGACACTTGGATATCACATGGTTACCTTACAGATCCACAGAATGAATTCATCATACAAAGGTCAGAGTTTGTGTTCACAGTTCTCAGATAATGTTTTTGATAGAGTACAGACAATAAGTAATTTACATTTCCTAAGCAATTCTTAGGTTTTCATTTTCTTTTGTAATGTAAACCTGTTGTGTATTTTCTTTTGAATTTAGAGGATGATTATAGGGTTTACTGTTTTGAAAGTTTGATATTTGCGACTGTATATACGGTTTTTATAGGTCGCAAATATTTTTAACGGCGACGACATTAGCTGGAGCAGTTAAAATTGTTTGTGACCATTTAAACCGTATATATGGTTGCAAATGTCAAAATCACTAAATAGTTAACCCTGTTCTAACGGACAATGTGTTTAAATGCAATAATTAAAACGCCGTTCGATTTTTGTGACTATATATACGTTATTTAATAGTCTGAAATTTTAATGACGTAACCAAACAGAAACGACGTTACGTCGGTGGTGCATTAGAATATATTATTTTACTTAGAAAACAGAATACAGTTTGTAAATTGTTTTATAAAATGTTGACTAAATATTCTTCTATTGAAATGCCTTTAAATTTTCAATGAATTTTAATTAAGTATAAAACTATCTGATTTGATTAATTTTAGAAACAAAGAAATACATACATTAGATGAAACTTTCTGGGAGAAATCTTTTGCTTTCCACACAATGGTTAAAGATCCAGACAAATCTGGAAGTAGTTTAGACAAAAAGGTGCAAGAATACGACACCATGGACTGGGCACCAAAGTTCCTGCAACCTGTACTGCAACAAATAGTTCTCACTGGAAAATCTATGGAAATGTTAGAAGGACTTGGAAAACTAGCAGAAGATGATGGAAAAGGGTTTTCTGATCATTTGAAAGGTATATAAGGAGAAAATCAGAAGATTTTGATACAACTACTGGTAAAAATGTACAGAATTGCCAGAATATAAACTGAAATTTTCATTTGTTTCAATGTGATATCCTTTTTTGTGACATAATATTTGACTCTGAGATTCGGGAAAATTAAACATTCATTGCTTTTTATTTAACTGAACAAAGTATTTAACTGTATTTACAATTTAAAAAATTATCAGTTCAGTTGAAATGAAATATTATATTTTATCCCTTAATGCTTGGAATTTAAAAAGCTAAGTTTCAGCATTTAATATTTTAACCATGTATGAAGAACATGCTGTAGTTAAACATTGTACTTACTTCATAATGATTTCAATTTCAGAATTCAAAGAAACTCACCTGTATGACAAATTTATCTCATCTTTACAAACTCTTCTTGGAACTAAAAGTAGAACAGATAGTGAAGAGCATTCAAGGGGCACAACTCCGACTGATCCTGTTTTCTCCCCTGATATTGCAAGACAAATGAAAGAAAAAGGAATACATGACAGCTTCTTGAAGATGCATTTTGAGAATCTCATGACACCAGATACTGAACAACATTCTATTTTGGATGAGAGCTTCTCGCAGTAAGTAAAGTCTGTAGGGAACAATTAACCAGAAATTGATGTTGCTCTGTCTGATACCGGTATGTCTCATCATGTCTCAGTAAAAGGATTTTAATGGAAAGGTGTTTTAGTCGCAGTAAATTCTGAACAGATCTTTATGATTGTCTTTGCTACATAAATATTTAAAGCAGAACAGTGTACAAAGATAATTATTAAATGGATGTGTATTCAAATTCAGAAAGCCATAGGACAGTGTCTCATGTGTTAGGGTACAATCCTGCCAGGGGTTATTATTCTTTCTAAATAACCTTCTTGCTGTTAAAGGGCCATTGAGCAATGAATGCCTGTTTGGATATTACTGATGATTATCTAACTTGTAATGTCCATTTTAATTTACCTACTCTTCCTGTTCAAAATGCATTATTTCTTTTAAAACTGCCAAAAGATAGAATGATTTATAACTGGTTCATTTGATTTTCATTTGGTCAAAAAACTAGCTTCCAACTTAACAAATATTTTGCCAATGTCATTTATATGTCCTTGAAATTGACATCTCTGATATGCATGATATAGTCCTAGACAAAAGAATAGTCCCGGTTCAAATATGCACATGATATAGACATTGGAAAAAGAATAGTCCCCATTCAAATAGGTACAAATGTTAATTTGGCTATATTTGTTGTTTCTGTGAATATGTATGTCCACCAGCAGAGCTTAAAAATATTCAATAGTTACAGGTGATAACATGTTTTCTCCATGGAAAGTCATAAACTCAGCAGATGTTATCAGATGTTGTTGGCTGTTGTCTTTGTATTGAATTACCTTCTGCTTTATGCTGCCAATTTTTTCATTTTGATCAGAAAGATGACCAGCTTGGACTTGGACAACCTGCAACCTGTAGAGCTTATACTGCAGCAATGCTTGTATCCACACATACATAAACAGTACGAGAAAGTCTGTCTCAAGTTAGTGGACACGTTGAAGACTGAGTACCATCTGTTGGAGTATCTGAAGGCAATGAGGGTCAGTTAATAACATTTTGGTTTTTATTTGAGTTACTGGTACTATTTACCTTTCATATTATGTCAGATTATATCCAGTTGCTAAAATGTTGGTAAAACTTTCTGCTGCTACCTACCGGATACTAAAGTGAAGTCAGTGTCACGACTCTTAGGTAAAGGTCAATGTTCCACTTTTAGGTCACAGACTAGGAGGTCAAGGACAACAACGCACTTTAAGGGCAAGGTTTCTTTTGCAATTTTGAGTGAAGTTGACTGTCACACCCTAAAGTCACAAACATATCTACAAAAGGAGAACTCTTTTAAACAATGTTGTCCTGAGACAGAGATTTGTGTATTTGTGTACAGATGGAAACATTTATAAAGGTCCGACAAGACCTTTTAGAAACTGAAAAAGTTTCAAAGGCTTTGAAAAGATCAACTCTGTAAGTCCTTTATAAGGCTTATGTTATACTGTCCCAAATGTTCACATTAATTTTCTACTGTTTCACCTTTGTGGTTATGTGGTTAGATTTATTGACTTGAAATCGCTTTAATCTTTCATTGGTTTGGGGTCTTTGGTTCGATATTGACCATGTATGTGTGAAAAGTGAACAAGTTGGCAGTTCCTTACAGAGGATAGGAGTCTAGTACTAGACTTCCCAGCAATGGTGATTAGGTACTTGTAATCTGCCTGCCTGTAAATAACTGAAATATTGTAGAAATATGCATTAAACTTCAAGAAAAACCATCAATTGTGGTTTTTGTTACAGTCCAACCTGTCTTAGTGTCTCTCTATATATAGCAAACTTTCTGTTTACTTTGACTTTTATCTTTTAACTCATTTTAAAATGTTTTCATTCATTTTAAAGAAATTTTAGAAGACAACAAGTCTATAGTAAACTTGAATAATGATATAAGCTACTGTGGCAAACACATCTGCATTTTAATTCTTATTATGAGTACATTCATGTACAATGTATATACACATAAAATAAAAACGCAATGTTTATTTCAGAGATTCTTCTTAATGGAGGCTGGAGATACAATGTTTATTTTCTATACCGAAATCTTTGACAAGGTATGATTGTTGAACGGAATTTTCTTTAATAATCAACTTTTCAGTTGCTTTCAAGTTTGTTTGTTTTTTTGTTGAAAATTGACAAGAGGGTTGTGAATGTTTACTGAACAGGATAGAAAACAAAGATTTTGTGTTGAGAAAGTTGTTTATTTTCAAGAACATAGAATACTGGCAGTTGCCAGATGCAGGTTCTAAAATACATAATCGTACCTTTATTGAACATGAAGTTGCCAAGCAATAACCTACTGTACCTCTGCTTAGTTTTTATTCAGCGTTAATGACATTTTCACCACAGATCAGATTACATGAACACTGGAAGGACACAACAACAGTTACATGGGCTTTGCATGAGGCCCTTGATCGACATTTTCCCAATGAGCTCGCCAGGATTGCTGTGGTTGTCGAGTGTAGTGAGGATGACAGAGATTCTCAGCCAATCAATGCAACTAACTGTCTGAGGCTACAGTATGAGGTACGGATTGGAAAAAGAGAAAGTTTATAAGCTTTCTTATGGTTTTAATAGACTTCTTGTCTTCTTAGTCTGTTATGTAATAATTCCTTAGTACTAAAGTTCAATTTTCACAAAGTAAAGATGGTCTTAGAAGGTTTATGTATACATGTATTTGTTATGTTAGACGATATAATAAAGGGTATGCAGTTGACAAATGGTTCAGACTGCGTCCTTGTGTTCACTTAGCTGGTAGGAAGTGGAGTTCCAGAGGGATATTGAACACATCAATAAGCTGTTTTACTGTTATCCTAGTTCCAGTATAAATCCTCCAAAAGAAACCTGGGAACATGGTTCATAAATTCCTTAATTTCCTATACAGAACATGAATCCAGTGGTACAGTTTATAGCTTTTCTTTCTAAATTTTTAACTTTCAAAATAATTTTTATCTTTGTGCTAGTCAGTCTGAGTGTGTAATAGGAGGTTTTGCTTTATAGATACCTAGTCCAGTAGATGTAGTGATCAATGAAAGATGTCAGCAGATATATAACCACATCTTCAGCTTCCTGCTCCAGGTCAAACGTGCCAAATACTGTCTTGATGAACTCAGATTCTATGGTAACTTTTTCTTCTTGATTTAAAACATTTTAAAGTATTGAGAAAGTAAATGTGCTGCACTTCGACATTTTGCTAACTCTGCAGGCTTTTACAATGTTTGCAAAGTAGATAGCTACTTGAAAATTACTCAGCTAAGCCATTTTTTTCATTTTTTTATGTTTGATACAGATCTTGCCAAAGAGTCTATCCCGTCAGCGACTGATAGATTGTTAAAGTCTCTAAGCCTTGATAATGAGCCGAGGTCAGCCAAAATACATCGCATGCACCTTCTGAGAATGAAACTGATCAACTTTGTTAACAGTCTTCACAACTATATCATGACCAGGGTAGGTGCTTGTCTCTGTCACATAACACTGTTATGTGTTAATTAAGTAAAAAAAAAGAAGTAACGAAGGACAACTTTTAGCTTTCAGTTGTTTTTTTTAATATATGTATTCAGTTTTAGATATACAGGAAACTCATATATATATAAGAAAAAAAAAATAGAAGTGTTAAATCTTGTCAAAGTTCTTGACTTTTCATAACTATCAAAACGTTCATCACATACTTCTCACAGCCTATTACATTTTATAGATCTTACATAGTATTGGATTGGAATTTACACATGATTTGAGGGAAGCCAAAGATCTTGACCAGATTATTGAAATACATGCAGGATATATTCGTAAAATCCATGAACGCTGTCTCTTGCATAAGAAAAATACATTCCTAAAAGAAGCTATACTAAAAGTTCTCAACTTGGCACTGAGATTTCAGCGAGAATGGGATTGTGGGATAGATAATATCAGGTAGATAAACTTGTTTGTGAAATATCAAGTGAAATAATAAACATGTTTGTGAAATATCAGGTGAAATAAACTTGTTTGTGAAATATCAGGTATAATAAACTTGTTTGTGAAATATCAGGTTAAATAAACATGCTGATGAAATATTAGATGAAATAAAAGTATTATGGAAAAATAAACATGCTGGTAAAGTTTCTGGTAAAATTAACGTGTGTTTGAATAATTCTGCCCTGCTTGCTAGATCCAATTCAATGAAAGAAAAAAAAAGCAATTTCTTGTCAGTTGAAGGTTCTGTTGCTGCTGTTGTATAAAATCTGAAAGTTGAGGCTCATGTTTATAGGTCTAAGCTAACTGTCGCTTGATTTCAGTATGAAGCAGATAGAGGAGACTGAGACAGAGTTTTCACGGTGTATACAGTTCCTCCGATCTTTCCTCAACTCTGTCATACAGAGAGGATCATTCCCACATTGTGAGTATTACAGACTTTCGTTAGATACCACATGCCAATGTTTAGACATTGTGTAGACACACAGCTTGTATTGATAATATAGAAAAGAGAAAGTAGCTGTATACATTGTACATGATTTTTTGTTTGATTTTTAAAAACGTTCTTAGGAATATGTTTGTGTTACATGAAGTCTGTGGCTGATGTTAATTGAATCAGATATCATGTATGAGTGTAGTATATTTTCCTGAGATTTATGTCTGTCAAATATAATACACAGAGTTAATGAATCACCCTAAAGTGTGTCAGTAATAGACCAACTTTTACATTGTAATAATTCTTTAAACATCACAATTTCTGGGTTAGATCAGTTGTTTGGCTATGAAAAAGCATGATAGACTGAAACATATACCATGGAATACAGACTACTCGTATTTTATAAAGTTTTGTTTGCAGATTTCATTATAAAGTCCCATTAGCACTTTGTTACATGTACAATAACTTGTACCTCTTATATTACGAAGAAAGATATGTTACTGGCAAAATTGACCGTAAGTTGTTCAAAAACATGTCTAAGCTGGCTTTTTTAATTGAAAGTACTTGCTATAAATGTAGCGCAGTATTTATTTTCAGTGATATAAGAAAAGAGTGCTGTCAATGTCAACATTGTTTTATCTTTGATCTATCCATAAATTTATTTTTATGTATGTCAGTATTTGAAGTGCTAATTGCACTTATGTTCAATCTCTCTTCATAATTTTGTGTGCTCAATTTTAAACTGCTTTATTGTTCAATACAAACAAATGTCTGAAAAACTTTCCCCTCTTTACCAGAAAAATTATCATAACATTTTTGTTTTTTTGTTGGAAACTGGAACTTTTGTAATAAATGTGTTTATATTTTTCATAACCCCATGTTGTATTGTTAAATGCCTGGGTGAAATAAAAGTTTTGTTCTTAAAAATAACAATGATTAAAGTGATATTGCCATGTAAAGTGACCTTCATAATTTCAAGAGAAACGTTAATCCTGTTTATACTTGAAAAAAAAAAATTTCCAATGTTATAACTGAAATCTATAAACTTGTTTTACAGTTTTATTTGTACTAAATATAATGAAGATCTTTTTCTACAAGAATAGTGAAGGTTGATCAATGATCATCCATATTTTCACTTCTATCTGCTTTAAAAAGAAAAAACTCAGTAAAAGCTAGTTGTTGCTTTCAAAACATTAATACCTTACCTTGCTTGACCACAATGCGGAATTTTGAAGGTTAATACGACTTTAGTTTAAACTGTTTATGATTTCAGAGTTTCAAATCAGGTTGTTTGAAGTACTTGTGAATATTTATTGGACATCATAACTTTCATCAAGTGTAGTTCAAATATAGTAGAGTCATCAAGGAAATAGGGCAACAGCAGTTATTTCATATAGTTGTATTTTTCTTGCTCTATAATTTGAACATTGATGTACCTTTGCCCCAAGCATGCTCTAACAAAGCCTTTTGTGCATGTTTTCTTCTTCGGTAGAATTTTGAGTAAAGTAAATACTAATGGGTAGAATAATAATGAAAAGTTTTTACTTTCAGTGGAATCCCTGGCCTTTGGTTTGGAGAACTTGATTCCAAGATAGCAGAAATGATCTGCAGAGAATGAAAACAGACGTCAAGATACATGTATGATGCATACAAAGCAGGATATCATAAATACAGAGTGAAATAGTAACAGCTGGGTGGATTATATTGGACATAGGCTTCCATACACAAGATTCACAGTGTTAAATTTTAACGCAAAAGGGCATATGTTAGTTGATGGCTTTGTTTGATTGCATTTTACATGGATGTATGAAACAGGAGTCTGACACCATTAACAGACGCTAGTCCCCGTGTTCAGCGAGTCCCTGTGTTCAGCGAGTCCCTGTGTTCTGTTGTGTGCCCATTCTCACTAGACTGAACATTGTGGAAATAAAGCTATTTATAGATGTCAACATTACCAGAATCAGGATTAGTTTATGTAATCTGTATTTAATTATGAAGATTATTTAATTCTATGATAATACCTTGTTAAGTTTATAATGAAAAAAAATAAAATGAAAGCGACATGACTTTTTGTTTTCATAATGTTTAAACACAGAGGCTCACACACCTTTTCAGAAGGCATGTAAAAAAAAAACACACACCCAATTACTGTAGCAACCTATTGCATTTGAAAAATGTCAAAATATTACTTGCCTTCATCTTAAGAACTTTCTGTGACAAACATGATTGTGTACAAAGTTTATGCATGGTCAGCCTAAGTTAAATACAATTTAATACAAACAAAAGGGGAGATAATTTGGCAGTTGTGATTTGTGCTTTGATTTTCTTTCCATTTGTCGTATCGATACATTTAGCTTTTGTTAGCTGTGCTCAAAAGGTAAGCTATTGTATCACTATCCACACTTCCCCTATAAACACTCCAGAAGCTACATTTAGGGTCCAATCTGCATAATGTGGGGCCAAAAACTAGGTCACCAGGTCAAATCATAGATAAACCGTGTGAACACTCTAAAAACAAGGGAATGTATTTATGAATTCTAGGTAAATACACTCCGTGGTAAATCTAACGTTCGAAAGTGGGTCACGTGGTGTCAAAAGCTAGGTCACTGTCAAACCATAGAAAAGGCTTGTGGACATTGTAAAAGCCATATTTTGCACCAAATTATCGTGAACATTATTTGGAATGTATGTTTTGATGAAATCTATATCAACTTCGAAACCAGGTCACCTGGTCATATCATAGAAAACCCTTGTGGACACTCCATAAACCAGGGAATGTATGTATTTATGAAGTCTAAGTCACCAGCTCAAATTGTATAAAAAGCTTGTGAACACTAGTTTTGTACCTAAATATCTTAAAATTGGTGGAAATGTTTATATTAATGGATACTAGATAAAGTTCGGAACTTGGTCATGTGGTGTCAAAAACTAGGTCACCAGGTCCGATCATATAAAAACCTTGTGAACACTGGAAGCCACATGAAGTACGCAATCATGAAAATTTGTCAGTGAGTTCAAGTTCAAAAGTAAATCATGTGGGTTCAAAAACTAGGTCACCCAGTCAAATCACCCAGAAAATGCCTGTTAACAATAAACATGATATATATAGATGCCACATTTTATACTCAACAATAGTGAAAATCAGACTGGATGTTTCTCTCGATAAACTCTAGGTAATGTTTGAAACTGGATCACGTTGGGTCAAAAACTATGTCTCCAGGTCAAATTATATAAAAACCATGTGACAACTCGGTACTGGGGTGATCGACATAGGGCCATCTCGGTCCTCGTGTGTATTTTCAAATGTGTTGGAAAACATGCTCCAAAAATAAGATAATAAAGATGATGTGTAACATAACTCAGTAAGTGTAAAACAAGATTTGCATATTACCTTATCTGATTTCACACAAGCACATATCGGGGTATAGCCTACATTGGTTAGGCAAGCAATACAAAAATATCTCACTTTGACAGACTCACTTCAGGATACAGTTATAACTTTTTCCTCTTCAGTTGATACTTGAAGTCGTGCTATTTTAAAATCACACCCACTGTTCTATTTTTCTAAGGTTTCTAAAAAATTTAATTCCTAGCTTTAAAAATGTGTCACAAATTCATTACAAATGTTTTCAATATAGGTATCTAATTGACAAAATTCTTCATCCCATCTAAGCATGACTTCAAGTATACACGCTCAGGGTAGGCCCTACTTACAATCAGCCTCAGTAGGCTACGTCCGAAACTGATGCCACCGGGATATACATGTACTATACTTCAGTGTCCATGCAACAAACCGACTTGCAAAGTTCGGTCCCACAATTTCAAGGTAATTCCAAGGTCGAAATGAAAAAAAAGTGTCTGAAATACACCAAGTTAGATCTTTAAGATATAGGCGCAAAACACATAACACAATCGACAGGAATGTAAACATGCTTGAGCATATGTACATTTATCAGGGTAACAATATGTGTAGACACCGGTAGTAGTTTCCACGGAGGGAAATTTCAAATTGTGTAAACATTCCAATATTTCTGTTTCCGTGCTTGGTAAGGATATTGTAGATCTATATTGTCTATATGTTGCAAGAAATATTATATTAATTCATGCAGTGTTGCGCCCTTTTATATTTTAGAATAGTTTTATTTAAACTAGACTAAATAGCGAATCTATTTTTAAATTATCCTGATAGGAAAGGACTGAGTTTTACAGTTCTTGGAGCTGAATAAACATAACTACGTATTTATTTTAAATGTTACAAAGTGTCTTTTAATGACAAGTGTACAGTAGACTACAAGATGTTTCAATTTATAAACGGGGGCTATGGTAGATTCTAAATGTTGTCCGAAATTTCAAAACAGAGTTTCTACGGTACTGTAGGCCTAGATAGACCGGACCATTACGCGGACACTTCCGTTTTCGGCGTTTTCTAAAGCAAAGAATCTTTCTTGCTGAAATGCATAATTTTGATATTACATAATTTTATTCGTACAGTATTAATTCTTCTTCGGGTAGATCTATAATAAATGTATTTTTACATTTCCCGATTTTCAACTGGCAATCAAACAAAAAGAGAGGAACCCAAAAGGTAAATGTGATCACATCATATTTTTCGCTAATAAGTGATACTATTAATAACGATCGGGTTAAAATAACCCCATTATATGAAAATTCGAAGTTTTTAATGAAGGTAGCTTTTTTTTATAAAAAGAAATTGTAAACAAATTTCATAACGAAGCCTAAAATGTGGCGTCAATTGTGAACTGCATGACGATCATGAAGGTGCATCTACACAGTTACACTCCAAAGTTACGCACTCTATTTCCATGGCTTACCTCATGTGACTTTTAAATCAAATGGATGAAATAATATTTTTTTCAATAATTAAACACTTGATTTCTTAAAAATGAATCGTTAACAAATCCTTTCAAGCATCTATTTAGTTTTCTGCTCTCAAGAGGTTGTCCGCGTACTGGTCAAATCATTTGATTTCTGAAAGCCGTGGCCGTATTTTGTGCAGAGCTAGACTACGCATGCATATGCTTACAATGTCAACCGTTCTATGTCAATTTCATTCAAGGGCGATTTGATACATTAGATTGTATGACATTTTAATGTGCCATTTAGAACATTCCAAGGGATTATAGTTTTATGTATTAATGTGAGTTTGACCTTGAAACGACACTGACCTTCATCTCTGTTGAATGCAAGAAATATCGATGAAATAGACTAGACGTGTTGATCAAATATGCAGTCAACTAATTTCCAGTTGAAATATTAATATTAATGAAAATATCGTGGTTCTATAAATCAATTTGATGCAGTAACTTATGGAAGCCCTGGAAGGACTCTTAACTTCAATACTTCTGACTTCTTAGTTCTTTACTTCTATCGTCCAACTTCTAACTTCCCTACTACAAGAAACTGAGTGCAAGTTGCTGCTCTGTTAGAAGGACCTCCGGCATATGTGGCTAAATATGTGGTTGCGTTGGCAACCAAAAGGAATACTCTAATTTTCTTTTACCACAAGGCCAAGAGCTTAGATATTTAATGTGTAGCATCGTATGGTGGTCCTACAGCGAGTTCAAATAATGCCCCTTGGATCAAAGAAAAAACTTTAAAAGTCTTAGCAGAAACTTGTTACTTTATTTCAAAATACTTTCATAGAAATTTTGTTGGATGATCCTCTACCATTATTGTTCAAGCTATATGGATTCGCCAAAAACGTCTGATTGAAATATCAGAAGTAAAGATTTCAGCGAGAATAGCACTTCTGAAATAAAATGTACATTTTTACTTTATCTTAATGGGTTTCGGGAGAAGATAGAAACCAGTACTTATATAGTGTCATGTATTTTGCACGTAATGTGTAAAACTGTACGATATTGCATTTCACCTGGTATCTTCATAAAATAGTCTCTGTTCAGACTATGCTATTTTTCTTAAAGATGTTGAAAAGACTTTTGACACGAACGTTGCATGTCATTACCCCCCTTGCGTCAGAATAATAAAAAGAGGATGGAACGACATAGCATTAACGTTTGAACATGTCCGAACGTCTCCTTAAACAGCATACGGCACAAGTTTTGCAAAGTACTTCCGGGCATTTTTTTCACATGCCCCAATCCATTAAAATCTTCTGTTTATTTGAAAATGAAGCAGCTTTCAGAAGCCGTCAAGCTACGCAGAAACACGGCAGCGAACAAGATTTATTTCTAAGATATTAAAAAAATCAAGATTGTCATCTTCAACTTCTTTTTCATACCGAAAGAAAGAACAAGTTTTGGCGCATGTAAACCGAACTTTGGGAGGTGTTATCATTATAGTGACCGTCTAAAACACTCTGGGATTTTCATAATTCAGTTTTGTCAAACAGAAACCTGACTTAACGTGTCCACCACTTCTTGCCATCCGAAACATCAGGAAACAGCCATTGGAAGAGAGGGTGGGGACAGGAGTGGGAGAGGGATTGGCGTTAGTTTAAGTTGCGAGAAGTTATGTCTACCTTCACATAAACTAATTGTTTTAAATTAGCTATAGACCGTGTTGGCAATATGGAATGTTGTTTCGCCCCCCACTTGGCCCGCACATTTCAGTACCGTTACCGTTTTTGTGCCTGATGCTGTTGCCAATGGTAACTCAAAATCTATGTCGGTCTCTGTAAGAGACAATTTTCTTGATACTATGCAGACAGCAATATTGATCGTGGAAAATCAATAGAGAACTGCTCCTTGCTTCGCATAGTAGTTTGTGAATGTTCATTAACGGATGTCGCAGTTCACATTTTTTGCATTATAGTGACGTGACAAAATGGTAAGTTCAGTTTTATTTTAATGCTAACGTTATTGTTATAGCTACTGTTGTATCTGTCATAAAATATCGCATCTAGTTAAAATAGTATAAAATTTATGTTTCTATGTTTTCCTTTTAAAACAGGATGTGGATATACCGATCCTGTCGTCTCTCCCTTTAAATTGTTATGACATGACAAATTAGAATTTACATTTAATAACAAAATCCCTGACCTATGCACTGTCTAACTATTGTATGCACTTTTGCGATATCACCTATGTAATTAGTGTGGTCTCGCCTATTTCGTCTATGTAGACATTAATAGAAAAATACTTCAAACGGATGATATCTCCTATTCGAATGGGTGGTATATTCTATAAAAAGTTTATTATTTGACTGTACTAGCTGTACTATTGTTAAAAGAAAATAACAACTAATTCGCGATATCAATTATTCGAGTTGGTGATGTCACCAATTAGAATGGCTGATATCACCTATTGAAATAGATTGCATCATCTATTTAAAGGTAATATGTAATATCACCATTTCAATTAGGTGATATCAACATTTAGAATAGGTGATATCACCATTTCGATTAGTGATATCCCCTTTCGATTAAGTGATATCATCACTCCGAATAGGCGAAGTCACCAATTCGAATAGGCGATAATACGCATTTCCTTTAAACAGTTTTTTATTGCCTGGGATTTCTTTCCAGGTGAACGTGCCAAGACTCCAGACAGGCGCAGGTTGAAGAGATTGATTCCGATACATGGGAATCCGGCCACTCATCTCTAGATGTGTGGGAAACACTGACAAACTGAAATTTCCAGTGCCCCGGCCGGGATTCGAACCGGCGATCTCAGGATTGGTAGTCCAGAGCGTTAACAACCCTGCCACCGCGATTTGAACACCTATTTGAATAAGTGATACCACATATTCTAATGGGTGATATCACCTATTCAATTACGTGATGTCACAAAACATTCAGTAAATAGTAAAACGGTGCCCTATACAAAACTAGGTATAACTTTAGCCAATGAATGTCAAGTAGATCAAACTTATATTTCCTCTTTTGTATTGTCATTTGTGTCCGAACAATTAGTTTCATGTTTATATTTTACAGCACAAAGCTAGGGAAAAAAGATCTCCGCGCCATTCTAATGACACAACCCCGTTTGAAGATACAAATTTACACATGCTGCAAAACGAGATTTTGTGTGACGTTACTTTCCTAGCCGGAAGTCCAAAACAGGAAGTTCATGGTCACAAATACATGCTAGCCAGCAGAAGTCCTGTTTTCTACACAATGTTTAATGGATCAATTCCAGAGCAAGGTCCAGTTGAAATTCCAGATATAGAAGCAGACGTTCTGAAGGAACTGTTTAGGTATATGCCAATACGATTTGTGATTATTTATAGATCTGGACTAGACAGACATACATATTTTATAGGAGACAAATCGATAACTAATCAATTCAGGGATTTTTCAAAGTCTATTTTGAGACCATGTAGTCTATGTTGAGTTCATATAGTATTAGTCGGCATAATTCATCCGTTTTACATTTTCCCGATTACAATGTATATGAAAATAATACATTTAAAAAGCTTTTTCATAATTTTTGCAAAGACTAAATACATTTTTTTAACTTTAACGGGTTAATCTTATTTGTCCGGAATCGTCTGAAAAGTGCAAGAGTGTTTCTCAACAACTGCTTTAAAAATACATTTACTGTTTCAGGTTTCTCTATACCGCTGACTGCAAGCTGGAGTACGAATCAGCCATGGATCTCCTTTATGCAGCGAAAAAATATCAAGTCAGAAGTCTTGAAATCAGATGCAAAGATTTTCTGAAATCCGAAATATCAGTCGAGAATGTATGCTACCTCCTTCAAGAAGCAAGTGAATTTCCCGACGAAGAATTAGAGGAAAAATGTCTTCAGTTTATTTTCAATCATTCCACAGATGTCCTGGAGTCGGAGGGGCTGTGCTCCCTCTCATCGGAGTTGTTGCAGAAAATCATCGCCTCGGACAATCTGTCTGCATTTGAAATAGATGTTTATAAAGCGTGCAGAAGGTGGGCAGTAGAAACTTGTAGACTAGAAGTGGACAGGGAGACATGTGGAAATGAACTGCATAGAAAGAACCAGCGCCAAGAACAGGAAGAGGAAAGACAATCTTTTAACCTGAGAAAAGTACTTGGTGATCTGATTTATTTGATTCGTTTCCCGATTATTCCAAAGGAAACGTTTTCCTCCATAGTTTCTAAAGACGATGTTTTATCTCCTGAAGAGAAGGTGCAAATATTTCAATATATAATTGACAAGCCTATCGAGACTGCGCCAGGGTTTAAATTCATCAACAGACCTAGGAAGGAGACAGTAAATTGTGTACTGATAAAGAGGTTTATTTACAATGCAAACCAGTTTTACCGCATGTCAAAAGAAGACCAGCATGGCATAAATTTCAAAATTTTAAACGGATTCGTAAAACTGGCGGGAATCAGTGTGTTTGCGCCATGCGGAAGAGACGGTCATCTGCAGGGAAAGATCACTGTTCTAGAGGGTGAACGAGAATTCGTGTCAAAGGATGATATCAGTATTACGTGGGCAGACGAAAAGTATTATGAAGAAATTTTGTTTGACCGATCACTTAGGGTGAAACCAGCAGTTATATATTCAGTGGTTTTAACTATGGGCGAATGTGAAACATACTTAGGGACGCGGTCGCGGGAACATCATGGTAAAGATCCGGATCGCCACGATAATATCAATATCAAATTTTTGGACTACCCGAATACAAGACCACAGATGTACGATATAGAACATACTAACACCGAACAAGGGCAGATCCACGGACTGATCATGCAAATATTTGATCAGTAAAACTGTATGAGAACTTTAAGAAATATCAGTTTATTGGACATGCATAAGTATGCATGTGCAGTAAACTGATATACATTGTATTAAGTTACCGATGGACATTTATGACATAGAACTAGACTGTTTTCGTTTCAGAATAAAAGCTTTTGGAGTAGTGTTTGATCACATGTACGATTCTTAACATGTTTGTCGTTTCAAGTTTTCTCGCACAAGTGTGTCTCCTTTTTTGTACAATGTATATACTTAGTAAAGATGCTGCATTGTACACATAAAGCGTACAGTTCAATGTGCACGTACCACCCTCCTTCGCTTACATGCAATGTGCAAGAAAAATCCTGCGATCCTCAATCGCTTATCTTCAGCCAAGTGTGCGTATAAGACACAACCAACCACTCTCCCTTATTTACAGCCTGACAGACACGTTATACACGTTTTCCCGCCGGTCGCCGTTTCAGCTCATTATGCACCTCTGCTAGCCACCGTCGGTAAACTATACCGCAGTGTACCCTACTAACTTCCGTTTCATATCTACTGTTTAAGTTATAGCGCATCAGACACGGTTAACATCAATCATTAGTCCACTTGCCCAGTGGACCATAATGGCTCTTCCACCCTCCGTCGCTAATCTAAAGCTCAGCAGACAAGTTTGGCTCTGCCACCCTCCGTCGCAAATCTAAAGGACCAGTGGACAAGAAAGGCTCTGCCAGCCTCCATTGCCATCGCTAATTTACAGACCAGTTGTCAAGTTAGACTCTGCAAGCCTCCGTAACTAATCTAAAGCCCAGTGGACAAGTCAGGCTCTATTGCCAGCCTCCGTCGTTAATATACACCCCAGAGGACTAGTTGGGCTCGGTTAATCTACAGCCAAGTGTACAAGTTAGGATCTGCTGGCCTCCGTAGCTAATCTACAGCCCAGTGAACAAGTAAGGCTCTGCTGCCAGCCTCCGTCGCTAATCTACAGCCCAGTGGACAAATAAGACTGCCAGCCTCCGTCGCCAATCTACAGCCCAGTGGACAAGTTAAGCTCTTTCAGCCTCCGTCGCTAATCTACAGCCCAGTGGACAAGTTAAACTCTGTCAGCCTCCGTCGCTAATCTACAGCCAAGTGGACAAGTTGAGCTCTGCCAGCCTCCGTCGCCAATCTACAGCCAAGTGTACAAGTTAGGATCTGCTGGCCTCCGTAGATAATCTACAGCCCAGTGAACAAGTTAGGCTCTGCTGCCAGCCTCCGTCGCTAATCTACAGCCCAGTGGACAAATAAGACTCTGCCAGCCTCCGTCGCCAATCTACAGCCCAGTGGACAAGTTAAGCTCTTTCAGCCTCCGTCGCTAATCTACAGCCC
>JAUMHA010313135.1:0-14526 GCA_032359765.1 Saxidomus gigantea | reverse complement strand
TTTGTATTAATGTGCCAGTCAGGTGTCACGGTACGATGATTTCAATAAATTTTAGTGGCATAGTAATATTTTACATGCATAAATAATATTCAAATACGTTTGCGTCAGTAAAATATAATTACGGTGGACATATTCAAAAAAGAAATGTGTTGCGTTTATTTTGCGGTTCGGTGTAGTTCATCATATTTCACGAGTCTTCTACAAATACGTCTTAGTTTCTAGAGATAGGATCATATTTAGGATGCATTAGACAATCACACACAATTGATTGATTATCTGTTGCAATATTAGACATTAGATTTTAGTGTTGAATGTGAGTGCGTTATACTGAATCTTCTATCTTGATCGTAAGAACATTCATATCACCCAGCTATCATTCACAAACATTCAAGATAATCTGAATTATTTCTGTTAATCTAATGAAGGCTTGTTTAGTTATCAAAATTAAAGTGTAAGTAAATATATTGAGATTCAAATGTTTTCATCAAATTTAATTCAGATGTATTCAATAACTTTTAATAAGATATGTTCACTTAATGGTATTCAGACTTTCATTTGACTTATACACAAAAGGGTATCTCGTGCTTTAATGCATTTCCTCCTACAATGTTACCGGCTTACGGTGTTGAAGGGTCGTGAATTTGCTTGAATTAGTCATACTTGTATTAGGTCTAGGTTATGTAATTTTGACCTCACTTTAAACAATTTCTTAAAAGTCCCTTACCAGCTTTATCAATAATCTATTACAAACTTTCAAAAATAAAGAGTAACTATCCAAAGTCTGGTATTTTCTATTCAAGTTGATTGTCAGATTCTAAAGCTTTCCAAATGTGATAAATGATAAACGAATTTATTACATCAAACAGAAAGGTTATATGTACAGCAACTACCAAATACGTTTCAAGAGGCGTCAGTGATACAATTTTTCTTTGAAAGCCTGTCAATCGACATTGAAGGTGTCTCAGTCCGTGTTTCGTTAGCTTATATTCACAAAACATTCTGGTCTAATTGCTTCGTCAATATCAGATTATTTGTGTCGGTTTTTCCAGCTAAGGGAGTAGAAATAGAGGATACGAACAATACCAAACATCACCTAAATATATTCAGGAAATTATAGTTTTCCGAAGTGGCAACATAATAACTGTATATTTGAATAATAGCTTTACAGTGTACTTGTCTGCGATTTTCCCGTTTCTTGGTATGATATAATCTCATTTCATACTTGTCTGAACCAAGCGTCTACTTGGCTGTCGGGAGATTTGTCTATTGAGACGTATCAAAGAGTAATTTAATTAACGATACCTTACCGATACCACATAGTCAACTGCGCATATACACTAATTGTACGTCGTACGAGGCAACTACACTCATTTTCATTCCTTCTGACAAGGAAACTGGAATGAGCTGGGAGTTCCATAACAGGAAATATATAATATGGACATCGAATGTAAACTTTGGTACATGTACTTTGTCTAAGTTATTTGTTCATGGATTTAGGATTGGGAAGAGCATTTTTGTGATAGTTTTGTTGTGTCAACCTTTCGAATAAAAAGTGATACATATGAATCGCTTTGTCCGTCCGCCCGTCTGTCGGTTCGTCAGTCCGTCACAAAAAATTAACGTTGGTTATAACTTTGCCATTTCTTAAAATGTCTTCATCAAACTTTCAAATTATATTGCGAATGACAAATAAAAGGTCGTGATACTGCCAACATTTGTAGATCAAGGTCATATTTAACAAAGTAATGCCCCTTTATGAACTTAGTTTTTGTCACGAAGTCATTAGTTATTCTTACAAAGTATAGGAGGGCGACACAAGTGTTCTCCTGAACACCAATCTAGTTTTTAATTAGTGCTGCGAATCATTCTCTATCAACATTGCAATGTTTTCTTTTGACAAAGCATAGTTTGATTCTGACATATCGTTCAAACATGATGTTAGTATCTTGTCGTATCACTACGCATGTAATAATTCACTATTTGACTAACCATTTGTAGAAAGTGTTCTTTGCTATTTCGTATATATACTGATAACATTGTACTTAAGGCAGACAATGCTATTTAATATTCTATTGTTAAATTTGATCGTTTATCGTCACGTAGACAATATGAATTTTCAACAACAAATTCTTCTGTTACGTAGTTCTGTTTATGACGTGATGAAATATTTTTGTAAACATGTTCTTTACTGTTATTAAAAACGCTCCTACCTTTTCCGGGCAGAGGGACATTATTAATATTATTTCAGTGCCTTATTTGTACATTGCATGACAAATAAAATTTTAATTACCAAACATTTGCCTTGCACACAAATCAAGTCGCTAATTAATGACACCTCACAAAAAGTTATAGCCGAATCAATATCATACAAACGGATACTATTATCTTTTGAATATTTTCCATGTGCTGGGCTATGTTTGTATTTTCTTTATGTTTCCTTTTTATGTTTTTCTTTATAAGTTTACGGTATTGCAAAATAACTTCTTCTCATGGTGTCTTTCTACGTCTATCATCATCGATAGCCTTAGGTAGAGCACCAGGTTTGCCTACAGTACAGCTTCGTAGAAATAGTACTTATACTTCTTTTGGTTGTCGCCCAACACTAAAACACGGTACAGGAATATAAATTGTGTATTGCAATGTCGTCGAGATTACTTTACAACAGGCTTGCGTTGATCTTTTCAACGCTCCACCAGGGAATATGGTAGTGGTCTTCCTGTTCGCCCGTCAGTCCGCGCGTCCGCCACACATTCTTTTCCGCGATATTACCCAGGAACCACTTTAGTTCAGCGAAACGTTATAGACCGTTTCATTGCCAGAGGATACGGATGGTCCACTTCAGTATTTTTTTCAGAGAGTTATTGCCCACGTATTACATTTTCATATATTATATGTTCGTGTCCGCGCTACTTCCCATTAACCACAGGTTGTAATTCAACAAATCGTTATAGGAAGCTTTCCGACCAAATGGAGAAACGCATACTGCAAGCGTGTTCTGCTAAATGATTATATTAGACTGAATTACGATTTTGTCAATATATTTACATAAGCACATAGTAAATAGCACTCCAGTGCGTTCGTGTCCTGGCTAGTTCTGAGGAACTACTGACTTGAATTAAATCGAACTTCATAGACTGCTTCACTATCAGTTATCGGCCTTTGAACTAAGACACAATGGGCTTATTAACCTCCTTGTATACTATTGTACCCTTCTGAAACATCATTTTACCAGTCTATGTTAAATTGTATACACACGTGTCCTATTTAAAAATTTGATAAAAATGTTTGCATACATCATTCCTATATTTCTTTTTTTCTATATTTTATGACTGGGAATGCATAGCTGACACGTTTAGTTTAAGTTATAATACTTCCAAAGATTCAATTATTTATGTATTGGAGGTTATTTAGTTCGACATCAGTTAAAAGGTATGTCCCTTTGACTAATTTAACCTATTTCAAAGCATCCACTGCGTTTTCAACTTACATTTAAAACTTGTTTCTGCTCAATAGATTAAGATGCTTAGAGCTACGGTCTTCTCATATAGAGAAGTATGTAATACTTATTGACTTTGGGGTCAATAGGTTAAAGTTCAAGGTACATCTAACAATTGCATTTTAAAACTGTTTCTGCTAATTAAATCACGAGTGCTTCAAAAGTTTTCAAACTTCATGGGATTATATTTAATTTATAGAAAATGATCGCTTTTGACCTTGAGTCACTATGTCAAAGGACAAGATCGCAGTAACATTATGCTTAGAAATTTACTCAACAATCCTTTGACCTTGTGCCTTGAAACTTCTTAGATTATTATTTCTGAGAACGGACTATTAATATCTAGTGACTTCTGGTTCACCAAATCATCAGTTATGTCTTGCGTTGCAGTTACTTGAGGGGAATGTCATAAGTGTTTAACAAAAATTGTGTTGTTTTAGATTTGTATGAGAACCATGGCAGTCTAACATGTATATAGAATTATTTCAATAAACGATAAAATCGATACAAGACATAACCGTTCTTAATATTGCGTTTGAACTTCCTATGAAAAGAAACTGCATCAATATCATGTTGTTTACATAGGCTGTAGAGGAGAATCAATATCATGTTGTTTATACATGCTGTAAAGGAGCATCAATATCATGTTGTTTACATTTGTTGTAGAGGATGACCGGCATGTTAAAATAGACGATAGGCTTTAGGTAGTCACGCACTCGTTTCATTTGTAAACCGTGCACTGTCATTATTTTCTTTACGGCCGTGTTTCTATATTGCACGAAAATTAGAGATTTAGATATTGTCTCAGTTAGGCAAAATATCTATGTACAATGTAAATGTACTTTAATGTTATAGGTTCTATTGTATCAAGAAGAGCATGTGAAATTATGTTTTCGTCATACAAACACTTTTGTCTAAATTAGGTTTGTTTACTGAAACTGTAAGTGTTTACCAAAAACTTCAGCAATTTTGTGTGATTGTTTACTTGTTCACTTGTAATCACCAGGGATCTGCTTATTTAAGATTTTATATAATAAGGTATTTAATACAGAAAACAGACTTACCCCATTTCATTTTCTGTTAATTGTTTTACATTGTATCATACATATATGCATTAAAATACAGTAATTGAAACGGACGATCTATTTCTAAGCAGGTTTTTGGAAAAAAACTGATTATTAGAATGCCGATGTCGTATGGCTGTCGGGAGGGCGTTTTGGGTCACTAGGTTCAAGGTAAAAGCCACTGTTACTAGAAATACAAAAAAATTGTTTCCGCTCAATAATTAGGAGTTAGGAGTGACCACTTGGTGTGAAGGTAGCTTGTGAGATGAGGAAGCTCGGGATTGCATTCTGGGACACAAGGGTCAAAGTCAAGGTCACTGTTGCCAAAAATAGAAAGGGTTTTTTAAAAACAATTTGTACTATTTTAATTATTTTAATTGTTTAAAGCCAAATAATAATAAAACATTTCGTCAAGGATTAAAAATATATTTTTTCTTTCAACTTTTTAATTGTTTTAAGCAAAAAAATAATTGTTTTTCTTGGAGGGTGTCAAGGTGACTGGTTTTTTAATATTTTTTTTTAATTCTACAATTTCTCCGTTTAAACCTGCTTTGGCGGCATTGCCATGCTTTCTAGATGGAATTTAAAGTACACAGGAACCTGAGATCTCACGTAGTGAAACTGGAAAAAAACCGGTAACTTGTTTATATGCTGCTCTTCCCAAGGCAAATATTTGATTATGACAAGAATAATTGGGTTAATGGGCCAGAATTGACGCAGCGAGACAATATATGCCATTAATGTACATAGGACTGAAGAATATTATCTCAATATCTGAATATTTGATAAAAATATCAAGCATACTAAGGGAGATATCAACCAATTGTCGCTCGTCTCTGATAAAGCATTTTGTTGTCTATAAAATGATGAAAATGACTTTCCTACGTCATGAAAGCTCAATTTTGTCATGTATGTGATTGACAGTACTGTTATTCAGAATTATTTCATTCATTAGTAATCAGAACATTGTTTAAAATATGTATTTTAAATAAGAGTGGAAAGCAGGCGGAATCTCGAGTTTGTAGAGAAGTTTGATACCTATTCATGCCACTGGTTGCTTTTGATACCAATATAACTAATATAAAGACCGAACCGTACCAAGGCAAAGCATTGAGCACGTGTCAGCCGAATACTTGACAATAATTTAAATGAATGAAAAAATGCACTGGACATTAAGTAAATAAATTCATAATGAATATCTTTTTTTGTAATTTAATACTTCATACTTTAAACTATTATTTTATGTTCTGGTAATATGTTTCCTTTAATATTATATAATAGTTATCAAAACCTTTACACTTGTTGACCTTTTGGAACAAACGATACATGGTTACCCTATATAGCTAAACTGCGTTCAACTGGAATTCTTCGACACCTTCAATATCACTGTAATGTCATTTCTCATTCTAATTTTAATTCAGTAAATAGTTCTGTGTCATGTTCTTCTTAAATTCTTTCGATTAATCAGCATCTCGTTAGCAATCTTGCTAAAGGGTCATATAAGTATCATTTATTAGAAACTATGCCTCTTGTTTTACCTTGTTTATAGTCCGATAAAGAGACAGTATTCTAAAGCTGTTTAAAAGTCTGACAAGTGATTTAAGAGAAGACTTAAATGTTTTAGATAGATACAAAGGAAATATTGCACGTACTTCAGTGGTAATTTATTTGTAGAAATAATCAAAATCGTTTCAAACTTATATTACCCATTAGAATAGCAATATTTAATAATGTTTAATTAAGGAACTTTAAAACATAGTTGATGCTTTGAAAATACATAATAAATGATTTATGCTGAGTAATCTCTCTTATTGACAGATATAAATGAAATATATGTGAGAAAATGTTTCGATTTCCAGATTTTGACATGAATAGTGGAGAAAGATTTTTTTATAGATTTCTTCCAAATGCAGTAGGAATAAAACTTTTACACATATACAATGTTACAATAGAAATGTCCGTAACATGTATTCTAAGAGATAAATAAGTGACTTGTGGCTTTCTTAAATTATATTATGGTGGTCATTTTGAACGGTGATATAACTAAGGATTTTGATATGAAAAGGAACATTAATGTGACTTTTTTTTAAAATTGCCTAACGTTTTATTTCATTAGGGAGAAAGGAAATAAACAAGTTTTTTCTGTAAAAATTATCGAAATCATTTGAAAGATTTTGATTTACAAAGAAACATTCGTGTGATTTTTTTTTTCAAACGCTGACTTTTGTTTTTGAGGAGAAGATTTCTGAAGTTTTATAAAGTTCTTATTTTACTGGAACTAAGTATTAGAGTAGCATCAAACAGCCGCAACATTTAAGTAGTTGAATAATAAAAAAGAACACCTACTGGAAACACTTGTGATAAAGTTAAGTAACAGGAAATACAAGCAATATACTTGATGCATCTCTTTTCTCTGCCTGACAGATTTATCTTCAAAACAAGAATGCGCCTCAAATATAGACTGTTCCTCTTAAATTACATTAATCATGAACACATATTTATGGCTGTGCAATGAATGTAGATGCGTTTTGGTTTCATGAACTTTAAACTGTGTCTTTAATTTGAAAATAGTAAATTAAATATGTTCCATCGGGTTTGTCAAGGTCACACCATACACATTGCAAGTCTACGAGATTTATCTTACTGACTGGTGCAATTTATTCGATTGAGTTCATTGCTTCTGGTTTTAAAGGAAATATCTTTTAAAATTTCTTACAGATTACACAGCGACCTATCGGTTTCTTTCCTTTCTGAGAAATTATGTATACCTGAAACCTTATATGGACTTAGAAAAATTAGTAAATGTCTGGTAAATGGATACATCAATGCTGTAGTTATTACCAGAATTCAGCTGTCTGGGCTCATCAAAGCAGACGTATAACAGTTTTTTAACTTTATCATGTAACAACTTTTTTTTTCGTCGTAGAGCCAGACAATTTGCTCAAGACATTTTTTCGGCGCAGCTAGTTTGTAACTTTTCAAACGCCAATGAGAGACATGTAAAATAAATAACATTTTTTGGATTGAAAACTTTATTTTGTAAGGCACCTTTTTATTGGATAATATCGCATGAAAGCGGTCAATAATATATTTTTGCGTTTTCAGTCTTTCATGAATGGTTACTAAGTATGTAATTTTGGTTACCTTCAAACTAATGTTAATTACGAGTGTTGAGTAGTTATACTTTCTCGACCAGTAAATAGCGGTAAATATTTCGAGTAACAATTTGGATAAAAAAAGGAATTACAAAATAATTAAGTTTGTTAACCTGATGCGCATGTCACGGTACGGACATAATCACAACTGGGGAGAAAATGTGTGAATGTCAAAATGTGTAAGCGGCCGGTTAACTCAGAAGGGAGAACATTCTCCGTGTAAGTGAAGAATCCCGGATTCGTGTCGCTGTCAGTGTAAACATTTTATCACCCAGTGAAAATTTGCGCCTTCTTACTGCATAAAGATGAAACGGCAGTTTGTGCCCTTCAATAATAACGTCAATAAAGTACGTCTAAAAGTATTGTGTTCAAGACCTTCTTGCAATAAAGAACTGTTTATTAAAACGACTAAAACAATGTACAGGTTACTTTTCTGTACAAGCTTCTAACTTTGCATTTTCCAATGGATATAGAGTTTCAATTGACATTTAATTCATTATTCAAAAGTAAATTTAAGAGGAAATATTTACTTTAAGACAAATTATTCTTGTACAGCTTTGCTTATAAAATGATTTACATGTACTAGTGTTGCCTTTTAGCGAAGTTCTGTGAAAACATGATTATTTAAGTTAATTAAAATCATATGTGTGTTCTCATATTTAACGGTTTCATGGTAAATGAGTACTTGTGTTGTCATTCATACGTCAGGAATGCATAGCTTAGTTCATTAAACAGTCAGGACTGTAACAACTGCCTGGAACATCCTCAAAAGAAAAATATAAAACGACAACATTTATCCAAAATAAAAGCAATTGACATATACACCTTGTAGTACAATAGAAACAAAAACATAGCAAAAGTCAAAGTCCGAAGGACAAGTTAATTATAACCCCCCATATAATGGGGGAGAGACATATAGTTTTGGTCGAGTCGTATGTCCGTCTGTTCTTCACAAATCGTGTCCGTGTTACAACCACATTGGTTCAAGGTCAAAGTCACAGTTAGAGATCAAAGGTCATATGTGCCCGCTCCATATCTTTTGAACCCCTTGAAGAATTTTAGAATAAGTCACCACAAATTTTCACTATATTGAGTCGATGTGCAGAGCGTATGTTACAATCGCCTTGGGTCCAGGTAAAGGTCACTGTCATTAAAAATAGAAAAAATTGTTTCCGCTCAATAACTCAAGTAAGGAGCGACCGTTTGCAATGAAACTTGGTGTGTATGTAGCTTGTATGGGAGGAAACTTAGAATAGCATTTAAGGTCACTGGGGTCAAGGTCACTGTTACTAAAAAAAGATTTAAAAATCGTTTTTAGTATTTTTTATTGTTTTAAGGATTTTTTTTTTTAATTCGCTGAGGAGAGGGGTCAAGGGCAAGGTCATTATTACTAAAAATAAATTAAAAAAAATTCAAGGTGACCAGGCGTTTTCTTGTTCTATTTTGATATCCTGTTTCAGTATTACAATCACTGACAAACTACCATGGGGAAGACATAAGTTTTTGTAACCAAAAAAACTATCTAGTTATCATTTGAGTTTTAATTTGTTGAAATTATAACTTAGTTAAACATGTATTTACATGTAACATCTGAATTTCTCTTGTCTCATAAAAGAACGGTTTAAGTATTATAGTCACAAGGAAATGTGTGGATAAAATATGCCGTAGCGAAAATCATGAGAAACAACATTCAACCCTCGTGTTGAAGAAACTAATTCAAACCTTTTTACAAACGGTAAAAACTAATTAAGCAATTAATGAATTAAAAAAATGACGTTAGGTATATAATAGGATTTTAATAGAGTGAAAACCCTTTTAATTCATGCTTTTCATTCGAATGATGATGCACGGGGGTGGTTTTGAAGACTTGTAAGTGACTTAAGATGAACAATAGTTAATCATAGAAATCAATAAGAGTGTTTCTTTAGATATGTGATTTATTGTGACATTTAATATATCATTGCATGGTTTGTTTAAACAAGATGTAGTGGTTCGGTACAATGTAGTTTGTATAAACCTTTTACTGTACTTTCTGTCTATGACTCTTCGATTTTTCCTTTGCTTTATAAAGTTTTCGGTGTTAATCCTTATGTTGATAATATGCCGATGACTTATCAAAGAGACAGTTTCATGATGTTTTATGTTGGTAAAAGTTGTTTCAGTTTTAAATTTACGAAGTCTTTATTCTCCTTTTGGTGTGTGTTTCCTTCAGGAAACGGCATTTTCTTTTTTATTTTGTCCTATTACTGAGAATTTTTTAATTTGTGTTTATCAAACAGAAATGCTTTTAAAATAACTTCGAAACAACATAGAATTTAATTCGAACAGTCGGGATCTTTAAATGTTAATACAGTGGTGCATTTAAGATAAGTGTTTCAATAGGTATGACAACACGGTGTTTGTTTTGGCAGCGTTTTTGGTTGTATAAAAATATGTCTCTTTTTGCAACAGTTAAGGTTTCTTCCGAGCAGTATATACATTTGTTATCAAATAATATGGTAGTATTTTGAGCTGCCTAGATGGTGTGACAAAACTTGTTTTACAACGTTAAAAGTTGCAAGACCGTCTGAAACATTATTATTATGAACTGAAATTTTTTCCAGAAACCTATGTTTATTCTATATTTCTGTGCAACTGAAGACAGATTATATAAATTCATGTTTTATGTTGTCTCTTTTCTGAAGAACCGTGAGATAAATCAATTCACTCTAATTTCTGACACATCTTACGTGATTCAGAGTGGGAAAAAGAGAGATATTGTCATACTCTATATTTATATCAAATTTTCTGTGTTCTTAGAATCTTTTATATGACATCCAAAGAGCTGTATACTCGCAATCATTGGAATTAATATGTAAGAAACAAGTTGTAGACAGTCCAAACATTCTCATGTCAATCATGCAAAGTATACCCTACGTACTATTATTGCGAGGAACAGTTCTGCATTTACTGCAAAGATTACATTATCTTACTAACTTGGTCTGACTGTGCGTTTCATAACCTACTACATTTGGAATGTACATTAAAATTAGGCATAGCCTATCAAAACAGTAACTTTATATCATCCTTCGGGATTTTATAATGACTGACACAAAGGTAAGTTATGATGGCGCGCAACCACATCTTTAGCATAAAAGTCATTCCATTGTCTGTTCGTGTATGATTCCGTCTAATTATTTGTTGTTATCTGACGGACATGGAATATATTTCTTTCTTCTCATAAACTCTTGTCTTTAAAACTGACGAAAATAACATGTAATTACATTAGACTGGCTATGTACATATAACATTGTTTTACTCGTCTCTTACTATTAACCATACGCGGTCGCACGTATATCATTTAAGATCTAGGTGGCACACCACAATACGCAGTCACGCAATATCCTTGATTAGACGTCATTACCGTTTATTTCCTATTAGGAAACAGGAATAAATAGAGTAAAGCTGTCAGTTTAAGTATTGCTCTCGTGTTAAAATAAACCAATTTTAAAGAACAAATTACGTACTTTGCGAGGGCAAATTATACATACGGCCTTGTTAGATATAAAACTGTAACGAAAACATGCCAAGAAATACATATAACCATTTGTCATAGTTAAAAAAACCAAGTAATGTTTATCATTAATTTTTTTCTTAAGCACAAAGGTGGAATCAAACGTTTTGACGTGCTGTATAAGAAACCCTACAAAACATTACAATGAAGGTTTCTCTAATTTTCGTTAGAAACTTACGTACTAACTGACTTACACAACCCTTGCTAAAACTTAACATGTACCTCCATCTTTTAGAACAAATAGGTTTTCTATAAACACTATCAATTAAACTTAAGTGTAAAACCAAAATAAATGTTTTCAGTTTTGTTTTCATGCAGACCTAACTGACTCATATCATGACAGTGTATTTGCACACTTTCTGATCTAGTCGATATGAACGTGTGTACATTTTCAAAGGTTAATGGAACATGCTGAGATTCCTTGATAGTGTAGTCTGGTCCAACTTTGGATCGTGACTAAGTTTTCAAATGAAAGAGACTGTAGTTGAGATATCTTCATGCAACAGTTTGCATTGTGTACTTTGATGCCTTTCAAAGAGTATTTGTCTGAACGATATCGATCATGAAGCCAGACAACCAATTGAAGGTCGTCGGCATTTTTTTTTCTATTTTGTGTGTCCGACGCTAGACATTAAGTTTACAGGATATAATTAGCATATATTTCCAGCAGAATTAGACAGTTGTTTGGAATTGAAGAACGCTAAACTACTCTGTCATCTAAATGGAAGAACCCTTTAGTGCATTTACAGAGTGTCTGTTAATTGTCAAGTTTGTCAATTTTAACAAACATTACTATATGACGTAATGTGGATATTCCTGAATCGAAGTTGGATTCGGAGATTGTTCTAGATGTTATGTTTACAACATGATGTTAGAAACGTATGATTTTTGTTCAAAGCGAAAAATTGAAAACTTGTGTATAAATAAATCATAGTTACAATTTTTTTTCAATGTAAGACATTCTTTTAAATAAATATTATTTTTTCATTTTAATGTAATGCCTTTCCATTTTTTTTAACTGAAAAATACGTCAACTTTAGTTTCCTTCTTATAGGCTTATCATAACTTCATACCAAGCTACCGACATTGGTTAAGCAGTATCAGTAGGCCGTGTGAAAAACGCACACATGAGATTTGGCAAAAGAAAATGTAACAATGTTGTTTTGCGGTACGTTAATTGATTTGATTTACGTGCGTTTAATCTGTCCGGGCCTTATTAGTATGTTATCTATCGAAGTATATGGAAACGTAGACTATATTATACTTCATAGTTTATAGTTCTAGCAAATTACTGAATAATTTCTTTTAACTTATATTTAGGTATTCCAAAACTGATTGTAAGAACTTTGATTTTGATTTGTGCTACATCTCTGCATTGAAAACACTAGCGTGCTTTGAAATAATAACAGGTCTCGGAACTGTCATTGTCACTTTAAACATGTTCTCGTAGGGGGAATTTATGGATATTGTGTTTGCACATGTTCCAGTTCGTTAAACTTAAAGCAGAATTTCTCCCAGTGCTATACTGGAGATATTGTCCTCGGTTTATCATTAGTTTTAATCTCAATATCAATACATTGCCATGATGTTTCAGATGGATAAAAAGTAGCCTATTTTTGTGATATGTTATGTTTACTAGTAATGTATTCTTTCAACAAAATTACAATTTTAAACATTGAAAACTAATTTGACCTATCATACTCAAATAGAAACATCCGTTGTTTGAAGTTTGAAAAAAGTGATATATAGGGAGAAACCAGATTGATTTGTCATTTTATTACTTTATTACAAATGTACATGCAACTATGTGTTTTGCGTATTCATGCTCTTTGCACGTGTTATTCTTTACTTGTTGCACTTGGAAAAAGCACTGCCTATACTATAGTTTATATAATAGTTGCAGTTATACAATAGAGGTCATGAGTCATGACAAAACGTATAACAGAGTCTTATTATTGAGATAGTCTTAATACTGCATAACTGATCTCTTAGGTCTTAATATCAGGAGTGGTCTTAATGCTGGATGGTGTTAATAGAAACACTTTATTGAATTTCTACCAAACAAGTGAAACGTAGTTAAAATTTAATTCTTTGCTACAACTCAATTAATATATCTAATTATAACTGTCTCAAACAGTCATGACGGCGTAACAGTTTTACCAAGTGACGATTTATATGTCGGCCATTGTGATGTTATTCTCGTTGTAAAAAGGAGCCAATCTTGCTACATATGCGCCTGTGACTAATAGTCAAATTTAAATGAAGCATGTTGTTACTTTTCAGTTCATGTCTGTTACAGTATACCTTCCTTGTGCAAAAGTGCTATTCTGTTACTGACTTAACTCAGCTCGCTTGCTGGTTTGTTGCCAGTGTTTCATGAACGAGCAAAACTTTGTTGAATTTATGTTATGTTGATCTTGTCTCTGGCTTTTGTGTATACAGATTTTGTAACTTGATCAAGGTATCTTACATCTTACATCTGACGTCATTAGCGTTATTTATGACATTCACAGATGCTTCTAATACCCCAGTAGTTTCAGGGTAGGTCATTTAATTGACATTCCATAACAAGTAACTCTTTTCGAAGATGGTCTCCATTAAAGCGTGAATTATTGACAAGTTTCCTGTACTTTCTAGTTCATATATGGTTGTCAAATACAAAGTTACGCTGTCTAAATAAGAACGAAATTGGATTTTAAAACAAGACACATAGAGCTTTGAAAGTTGTTTTTCTTATGTCGGTTGGATTTTTTTATCAGAAGGTTCAGTCAGCATAAATTAAACATATTATACCAATTTCAAAGAAAAACAATGCAATTTTTTCAAAGAGCTTTATAACAAATATTTTTGTAAATAGAAATTATAAATTTTCTTAAGCAGTGTTCTTTTTACTCTTCAAGTAGAACAGACTTGAGAACATAAATGTGCAAACTGTGTCCCTTTGGGCTTAGTCCCGCATACTCACAATCAAATCATATAATATATAGTCACAGACTAAGACCGGACATGAATTGCACTGAATAAATTGACAAATTGTCATTTCTCAATGTGTCTTATTCAAATCAAGTGTATAAAGTTTCAGTTGTTTCTGTCTAGCAATTCTTGAAGCAGCATTTTTATACGTAGTAAATGAAACTTGTATCTGCATTTCTTAAAACACATATGATGATTTGATACCTAAGGCATCTCCGGTTTTTTCGCAAGGATTGACACTTTTTCACATTTTTTAAGGTTCTGAACTCCAACCTATCTCATACA
>JAUMHA010313024.1:0-14529 GCA_032359765.1 Saxidomus gigantea | reverse complement strand
TAATAGTTGTATACGGTTCCGAAGCGAGGACGCAATCATTTTGTCTTTTCATCAATTCTAAATTCAATCTTTTCTATTGTCAATTTGCCTGAAGTATGTCATATGTGGCCTTATCGTCCCTAGTAAATTGAGAAAGATCCGAATACTGATGAGGAGAGCCCTCTTCAGTCACTTGTTGGTCGTCAGTGTTGTTTAGTCCGAGTTGTTTTCTCTTTTTTCCTTTGACATCGGAATTATAAGCTAAGTTGACATACGTGCTGAAGATAGAAGAATAAGTATCTGAAAAATAGGTCACACAAATTAATTGTTTAATTTTCCCGTCGAATACAATGAATCTTCATTTTATGATGCAAATGAATAAACAGTCATACATAAAATAATAACAAGACTGTCTGAATCCTTAATTTTAGAAATAAAAATGATAAATAAACAACTGTAATTACATTTCAATTGCAATACAGAACATTTGATTATTAAAACTTGTCTCACCACAGTGGTTAACATCAATTTTGAGCTGAACTGATGATATGTTTTGTTCATAGGTTATATAATCACGGTTTCGTAATCTACAGAAAATGACCCGCGTGACGTAGAATATTTGAAATCTTAACTTTACGTAACATTACACGCTTAACAAGATGCAAGCCGGGTGGGGTCGAATTTTCACGTTACTAAGCAGCGTTGCATTTTGGGGACGGACAACATGACCTCCATGTTTGAGTGGTTAGAGTCGCTTAAATAGAAATCATTGTTAACTCCCATTGATGGTGGGGCATTGCTTCGAGCTCTGCAACTGACCATGTCTATTTATGTGATAATATTGGCAGATCCTTAGAGAGGTTTCTGGTACTTGTCCTTCTTTGGAGTAATGTTTGTATAAACCGACCGACTATAAAAAAAACTGGAATACGATTGACACGGGTGTGGAACCACGAGGAAAAGAAGTTTAGGCAAAATAATGGCAGATTAGAAGCCTAAGAAAATGTAGATAAGACAAGCTGTTAAATAACTAGAAATGTTCAGCAGAAACGGTTGGAAAGTAGACACTATCCGTGTGTGTTTTAGCACGCAGAAACGGGCCAAAAGCTTTGTCATATTAGTTTCATTGGCGTTGTTATTTCTAAATAGCAGCCTGGTGTAACTCTACGTTAACATCTTTTGGAAAAAATGCTGAAGTTGCTTTTTGGCGTCAATGAAGTGTAAATAGTCTCCTGAGATATTAGGGTAGTACTGATTCTTTTTTAAATACAACTGTAAGTAGATATTCCCTAAAACATCGATGGAATCAGTTAGAGTAAACCAAATTTAACAAACTCATTTACATATCTCTCTTTCCTTTTAAAAGAATTAGTAGTATTTAAAAAGAAGCACTTTGAAACCAATCACATTTCTGAGAACAATAGGGTTCTTTCCCTAACTTCATCAATGTGTTATATCAAGTAAATTATCAAATTATAATTGTCGTTGAGAAATATTTTCTTTTAACCTTTTAGATATTCTCTTTTTTGTAATTCGTCATGTTTCGTTTAGTTGTGCACCTTCATGAAAATGATATAAATTATGAAATTAACTTGGGTGTAAACACAAGTCATTAGAAACCATTACCTACGTTATATAATATACATTAGGTGGAGGGAGGTAAAGTTCACCAATTACAAAGGGTTAAAAGTACTTTATGTTTTATATGTCTTTATATTATTAGTAGTTAGTCTCATGATTTCTGATTCCATATCTCTGGGTTTTTTTTCATCATTTGATCCATGTAAATGATTGACAGAAGCAATAGACGAGTTCACGGAAAGACGCTTAGACTGTTATTTGTCCATAACAACGGTAAATCGTGTTTTGCACTCTTTACGTCAGGAAATTCAATCTATTACCTTTGTCCGTTTGAATTGTTTGACGATTCCAAGCCTGGAATATAATATAATATCATTAACTATCAAATAATAATTCATAGTACTCTTTACTGATGTACATAAGTTGTATATTTTGTTAAGATGGTACATGCAAACGCATATGGAATAAACCAGGATATAATTGTAATTGTTTTTTACTTACTTTTAAAACATTTTCAAGTTTTTTTTGTTTTTATTTTCAAACCTGAAGCATATTCGATAAAACTAGAAATGTTTAATTAGCAAAGAATTGAATGGTTAATATGCTTGACAACACTAGATACAACATACGCTCACCATCATTTAGTTCTTTCTGTACTCTTTTAAAGTAAACATACAACTAAGAACTTCAGCGGAATTGTTGTTTTACCTTTGTTTCCTGCCTTACGTTTGTACAGAATGGTCACAAACGTTGCATAAAGTACAAGGAAGATACACACTGATCCAAGAGTAAGCCCAACTATTGATGTCGAATTGTTTGATTCCTCTTTCTTAATGACTATTAATGTCGAATTGTCCGATTCATCTTTCTTATTGTCTGTATAGGTAACTAAAACATGCAAACATGAACACATATTGCACAAATGTAGCATTTGCAAGTCAACCATTGTGTAATACAAAATGTATCATCTATCAGTATTTACAACGATCATACATGTACGTAATCCCTTACCACAGACGTTCTTCTTTCTTAATTGTTGTATTGCCTCCTATCAAATCAAACACTGTTTAATAAGTCCTGATAAGGAACAAAAATATATCTTTTGACAGGACATTGAGCTAAAGAATTAAGAATCATTGATATGTAGGGTTGTTTTTGTATTGATTATTTCCCCATTTTAAACAATTTAGTCAAATTTGTTAGCCAACAATATCAATTTATTTTAAGGAATTCTAATTCACAATAATTTACATACCTTTTGTGATATTGTCGGAACAGCTTGATATGGCATGATATATTTCAATCAAATCTTACTTTAAAATTGTGACAGCTAAGAAAGCTGCGGCATGTAAACTTTAAACTATAGATGTATACGGGCGAAAGCTCGAAGGGCGCAAAGCGCCTTTCGGGCGAGGCCCGATCATAGGTAAACGTATGTACGAGTATTTAATTGAATACTGAAAGCAATAAAATAAGTGGTTTGTGATATACCCAAGGAACATTGAAAAGTGTCGACTCCTGGACGATACGATAACATACTTATAACGCTGCACCGTCTATAAACTTCCGCTGCAAATTTTGTTTACAACGTGACGTCATTTATTAAAAGAAATTGTGAAACTTTTCTGTTGAATGCAGGTTTGTACTTTGAAATGTAAAGAGATCCTACTGATACAAATTCCTAAAGTTTGATGCTCGTTCTTGTGACGCCATAAAAAGCACTATTACTTTTCGCAATCCACCCTTTATTCATGACACTATGGATATTCGGTACCAATAATTCTCGTAACCTGAACCGTTTTGCGTCCCCTGAAAATTCGTACATTTCTAATAATGAAATTCCTGTTATGCTTTCGCCCGATATAGATATTGCCTATTTTTATATTATCTTTAGTTGAGTAAAAGGCCACAACAATAATACAGGAAGTATGTCTTCTCTGCTTTTTGACGATTGTAAAACATGAACTCCCGACGTCCATCTTGAATAATTTTGACAATAACCCCTTCATACTATTACAGTAGTGGGTATGAGACAGGATATTTTAATTCCCGTTAAGCCAGTCAGTAGAGTAGGTCGTACATTGGTGAACTAAATGCAAACTACTTGTAACTATTGAAAACTACTAAAAACTATTGCAAGTAGTTCAGAAACACCCAAGGCAAACGCTTTATAGTGTTGTAGAAATTAATTACTTATTACATTTTAAGTATTTTACATGTAGCTTTTTATCCGCTCTACAAAATTCTTACCAAAATATTACTGACTTGTAACGGCGTCAGCTCTTTTTAAGATCATTATTGGGTTAAAAGTTAAAAACTCTCGAAATAAGTACATTATTTCAAAATAGTGTTTTACCAGCAGTCTTTTTCAAACTTGTATCGTGAATAGTTTTAAATATTTATCAAAATTTGGGGCAAAGTTGGTAGAAATATTCACTATTGTCGTAATTGTCCAATTCATAATAACACGGTTCGTGCGATAAATATAGACCGATCATATGAAAGGAGTGTACATAATATGTTGTTTGACACTTACCGTCTCTTGTAAGAAATAAATACTGTTTATACGAGCCAACACTGTTCGTCACAGTTACTCGATATTGACTATAGCCTGTCAATGATACATTCCAGATTGTCAAATTGGACTGTAATCCTGACGATACTATTTGTAAGTCTTCGTTACTCAGCAAGAGGGTCCATCTTATTCCATTTTCTTTGTGCCAAGAAAACCCTTTTGGGCCGGGCTCCGGATAAGCAAGTGCCGTAAAGCTTAGTGTTACAGGAACGTACAACTGACTTGTGATGTTCTGTTTTACCTGCCGAAGTGGACGCGGAGAACCTTAAATATGAAAATAGTATGATGTACTGGGAAGCATAATGTTTGATAAGAACTGAAGGTACAAAACAGAAATCATAATGATCATGTGTTGCAAATATGAGTGTTCGTTATGTTCTTCTTTTTATCGACATTGAGCGCTTGATTTCACTTTGACAAACGATCGTTAAAAACATTTTCTAATCCATTAAATGATGGTATTCCATGTTTTTTTTGTATACAAATGACATGTGAACAGCACTAAGGACACGTGAACAGAACGTTTGAGGGTCCATCACACTTGCTTTATATATATATATGTCCACCAGCATATCTAAGCCGTGTAATCACATACATGTATCTCCCTGATGTTTTCTATTTCCTATACAATAGTTATTTATAAAGTCATTTGAATTTGTCATATGTCAATAATTATGATTTCATAATTAATTATGCAATAGAACAATTAGCTCAAACCAATTACTTGCATTCTTTGATTTTCTCTTGTTCTATTTATTAGCTTATTAGTGAGAATCCTATTTTTAGCATGATGCTAAACTTGATTGTTATTATTTCTAAATAGTGAATACAATGTAGTAAAAATATTTGTGAAAGTATCTTTTGTGACTTTTAAATGTTTTGCTCATGTGAGGGTTATTCGAAGATTTCCGGAAAACTCTTAAGCCAATCAATATTACATTGTTTTTGACAAAATTATGACTTTTAATAAATATTAATATATTCAAACTATTGCAGTTGTGTTTACTTCAAAGCGGGGCTGCTTCAAGTACTACCTTTACTTCTTACCCAAATAGTTTCACAAATTTTGCTCAGGAAAATCTGTCTCATGCAATTATAAATTCACCAGTGGGTGAAAATGATCCGACGTGTTATGTACATTTTCCTGTATGCAGATAATCTTCATGTCAAAATTTCCTTACGTCAATAGCCGGGACATCTTGTACAAAGCTTGTTTTCCGCATCACGTGTATCTTTATTAACGTTTTGTTCCATTTAAATAAAACGTGACTACAGTCAATAAAGTCTTACAGAACATCGAAGAGCTATTTAAAGATTGTAGCAATTTCTAACAATTTTAGAAGTCCAATACCTTTTGAACTTTGAACATTACATGTAACTAATAACGCCGCAAATGTGTTCTCTTTCACGTCAACCGGACGTTATTATAGCGATCAAGAAACGTACGGTTTGGAAAGTAAGTATGAAAGAACACCCCTCGTATTTTCAAGAAAAAACATATGTACTTTTAAATATGTCATTAAGAACTTTTATCAGACCATTGTAGAATGAAGTAATATTACTGTATAATATGTCTTCTTTTTTTGTTTAGAAAGAAGACAAAAAATACTGGTTACCACGGTAACTGCATTTCCAGACAAATAGACACCTCTAAAATGTAATCGTTGTGAAGGGGTGTACATCAAGTTAATCTCTCAAAGCCGTTTAATTTAAAACGTTTCATTTTAAAATTAATCATAACGTGCTTCTTATAACATACATTCTAACACTAACTCCATTTAGTTTCATATAAGGAAAGAAGGATTTGAGCGTGGTATACAATACGGTATATCACTCGAATGGCCGAAACTATGTTCAGCTTTTGAAAATTACCCCCGCATATTTTAACATTAAAACGTTCACACACGTTGTCGGTCTTTGTGTTCGAAATGCAACATATGTTGAATATTCATTAAATGTTCACTAAAACTTCACAATAATTCTCTTAAGTTTACGCTGGAAGCATAGTTTTGGCATATTTATGTATATTATTATGTGATACTGTCAATTATTACATTTTCTTGTGTTGTCTGGCGACCTGGAAGGTCACTCAGCTTAGCGTAATAAAATAATTTATCATTTTTTCCAAGTAAACGTGTTTGAATGGAAAAAGACTTTACTTTTGCGTGCGTACCGGTTTGTTTATCACTGTTTGTCGTTTACATGCTTCGTAATTAAAGCCTTCGTACTTCGTATTTAGATTACTACGCATTTAAACTCCACAAAGTGGTAAACTAACTGGTATATCACTCAAAGGTGAAATCTATTTCCAAAGTATGAACACCATTTAAAGTCTTTTAAAATTTAAGAAACTTAAGGCAACTTCAAAATTGTATGGTAAAATCTAAGCATTTTAATAGAAAAAGAAACAATTGCGGAACAATGACAAAAGACTCATGTACCATGTACAGAGTATGCCATAACTAAACCATCCTGGGTGGCGTTCTATGACAAAAGAAAACACACAAAAACACAACCTCAAACAAGGATTAGCCAAAGTGATAATTACAAGAACACTCCCTCATTTCTGGAGTTCAAATTATTTTCTTAAACGCTTCCAAATATGTCTAACAATATGATGGTAATTCATAACAGAAGTGTTATACCTCTTTTACTGTAGTTGTATGGGAATTCTTAATAATCACGTTTAATATTCATACAATATTGTAAATATATTTAGTATAAAATTGCATGTACTTTAGGTTAACTTGTATGGCGAAATATTACTTGAAACGAATTGATTGGTGACCTATTGTGATCGCCGATTCTGTCATCCGCATTTAATCTTATTTATACAATAGAGGTTACATTTTTCATTAGATCTTAATGTCATTTGATTAAAAGGAGTGTCTTCATGGTAACAAGGTCAAATATAGGAAACATATTTAACACTCTAGCTGCAACATTTTGATACCCAATTTGCATTAACATTGGCCAATAAGTTTTTCATGGGTCACCCGGGGTTAATAACTAGGTAACCAATGCAAATAAAAGAAAAAATGTGAACACGATAGAGGCCACTTTTTGCATTCAATTATCGTGAAATGTATCAGAATATTTTTCATGATGAGAAATGTCAGTCAGGTGAGCGAAATAGGGCCACTATGGTCCTCTTGGATACTTTCATGTTGAATATGAACAAATGACATTCTGTTACAAAACAACAATAATTAGATCTTGAAATTTGTCAGAGAACTAGCGTAAGCCATCTACTTTACCATGTCCATTTTCTTTATTGCATATTATTTGCTGATAAAAGACTCAATTATATATTGTTGTGACGTCATTTATGTGGTATGAAATTTTAGTTACCGTCCGCCATATTGGTTAAAAAACGCAAGACTTTTCCTACGAATGCAGGTGTGTACTTTGAAATGTGAATAAATCATCTTGATATACATTCTTAAAAACGTTTTCTCTGTCTTATTCCTTTTCTCAATCAAATACTCCGTTTATATCGTTTATATACGTACCCACAATTATTATAACCGTTAGTTGCTTGCCCTAAAAAATTGAACCATTTTAAAAATAAAACTCGGTTTACATCTACTTAAAACTTATTATAGTTTCCTTTTCATTTGAAGACCATAGTTTAGGTAATTTTAGTAATATTGTCAAACTTCCACATATAAACCTTATTAAAACGATGTTTGTAAACAAATGAAATAGTCCGTACAGCTGATCGTTAGGACCGCACTCCCTTGCCAATGTTCAGTATCATACCTTGTCAACGTGCAGTACCGTAGAATACTGAACGAAATCCTTAAGACAAAGTGAGCGGCACATACATTGTATGAAAGTATATAAAAATCAAATACTTACATTTAACAGATAAATTAACGTCCTTGGTTGTTTGTCCGTAGATGCTCGTTCTTGTACATGTATAAACACCAGCGTGAGAACATTCAACATTGCTACGCAAGTAGGAAATATAATTTGTTTCAGAAGCTTCCTTCAGTATTTGACCTTTAAATTGTATCGAAATGGTTGAAGTTTTACTGTCATCAACCAAACATGTAAAGTTTACACCAACATCTTGCTCGTCAACAGTTGCGAAGCTTTGATCAGAATGTCCTTCGACATAAAATGTTATCGCCTGATCTGAAATGTTATAACAGAGTGCAAGCAAAAAAAGCATGGTGTTTCCCATTCAAAATTAGTTGCATAAATATGAACTTTTTGGTAGTAAAGAACCTGTTATTATATTAATTGATACCAATCCAGCAGTTTATAGTGTACGAGCGAACTATCTTCTGTTTATACGTATTATAATCTGTCATCATATCTCGGCTGTATTCTATATAAAGATTATTCTGTTGCATTTGGTATTCATGGTACCACGTCATCCACTATGTCTAGGCATGTAAAGTAATCTCTTACTAACCATATTTTTTTCCAGCCTCTATATAAATTTTGAAATTGCTAGGAAAGGTAACAAATCGAATAATAACATGTTTTTATGATGTTTTTCGTTATACATTTATTGACTAGGCATGTTCCGAAAATGTTAAAGTACCTTTTAGAACACGATGTATTTTCATCTTGTTTTTCTGAACTCCTTAAGGATTGGGGTGTATCATGAATAAAAATTCGGCTCGATATCCAAGTCCTCGTAGCAAATATTATGTAAGCTTATAAATATTTCTGCAGCTTTCAAGTTTCTAAGCTAGTACACGACTGACGCTGTGTTTGTAACAAATACAACCTATTTTTACAATTTGGGCAATGTCTGTAACATGTGAAATGATTGTATATACGACATCATAGACTCACTACATAACACGAGTTGAGCATAAAACAATTATTTGTTCTGATGTAATTATTTCGCACTCAACCTTCAGTATGCACTAGTGTAATATATTTATATTTCATTTTGGATAGATACATGTCCCAAAACTGACGTATATCATGACATGTTTGTAGACAGCTTTTTTATGTTATATTTGTTTTCTTTGCTCTTTAGCTCACCTTGTACAATGTACCAAGATGAACTATTAGGACCAATCACCGTCCGGCGTCCGTCGTAACACGTTCGTCGTACGTCCACTATTTCCTTTAAACGACATCTACCCTAAAACCACTTGACCAATGTAGATGAAACTTGGCAGGAATGTTTCTAGCATGAAGCTCTATCAACGTTGTTCACAGAATTCTATTCCATGCGGAACTCTGGTTGGAAACGGAAAGGAAACACTTTCAAACTCTTCTTCTCAAGAATCAGAAGGCCCATAACTGCGATATTTGACATGTAGCATTTTCTAGTAGACCGCTACCAAGTTTATTCAAATTATGATTCCCGGGTAAAAATTGACCCTGCTCGGGGGTCACTTAATTTAACATAGGCTTATACATGTATAGGAAAGACTTTTAAAATCTTCTTTTCTGAAATCACAAGGCATAAAGCTTAGATATTTGGCATGTAACATTGCCTAGTGAATTGCTACCAAGATTGTTCAAATCATGACCCCAGATCAAAACTGATCCCGGAGGTGTGCCCAAGTTAGTCCCCATTTGGATAATTTGAACAATCTTGGTAAAGGATAAATAGGTGATGATACACAACATATACTGGGATTTGCTTTTCCACAATGCACCTGGCCAACATTTACACAATTACAAGCAAATTATAGCTTATAAAAGGGGTAGAAGCGTTAAAGGAATTGCCGGTAAATGTAATCAGCCGAGATGTACTAACTGTCATAGGATCAAGGAAGACGGTACATGTACTTTACAAGTTTTTCTATTATATAGTGTACAACTTGCACCAGTAAAAGTGTTTTTATTTAATAACATGCACAAAGTGAAACATGCAATAATTGGACCAGGCTATCTGGCTTGGAAAAAAACTAGGCCAAAGGTCAACATCAAGGTCAGTCAAAGATGAAATCTGCATTCAAACCTGTACATTATATATAGTTCAAATTTCAAATTAATGCTGCAGCTTCAGCAAGAATTATCAGTAAGACAGCCTTCTCGACTATCCCCAGTGATGGCCAATAACATTAAAAAAAATGTCAGTAAATAGCAAAACTCTGTTGATTCTCTAAGTATAACCTAGAAAATTGTAATAATACAAATACTAAGTCAAAAGTTATCTATTGTAACTCAATTGCTTGATACCCGTGAACATTATTGCTAGCCATAAGAAGTTACTGACGTGTGCGCATGATAGCACCTTGTACGCAAAACTTTAAGCAAAGTTTCTAGGTACAACAATGGTCATTATTTGTAATAAATTCTAACAGGACTTATCTAACAATGCTTGTTTGATACCCCTGAAGACTGTATTGAAGTTTCATATCAATCCCATAAATGGTTACTGAGATATGTGCATGACAATACCTTGCATAAAAAACTTTAACCAGATTTTCGAATTCAAATAAGAGCCATAATTGAATTAAATTCATATTAGAGCTATCTAATGGAAAGTTAGACTCCCCTGATAACATAAATGAAGTTTCAATCCATAAGTGGTTACTGAAATATTTGTATTATAGTACCTTGCCTGCAGAACTTTCACCGAAATGTCTTAGTTCAACAAGGGCCATAACTTTTAATTAATTCAGTCAAGAGTCTAAAGATGTTTCAAATAAATTTCAGCAATGCTTACATAGACATATTCCTCATAATAGCTTATACATAAAACTTTAACTAAATTCAGCTTGCATGTAATCAATTCAGCAATAAGTTATCTAACTTGATATTTGATACCCCTGAATACTGTATTGAAGTTTTAAATCAATCCTATAAGTGGTTTACTGAGATGTGTATATGATAGTACCTTGCATACAAAACTTTAACCAGATTTTCTAAGTGAAACAAGGGTCATGATTTGAATTAAATTCATACAAGAGTTATCAAACTTGAATGTAAGACACTCTGATGACTTTAATGCAATAACAAATAAATCCATAAGTGGTTACTGAAATAAGTGTATTAAAGTACCTTGCATGCAAAAAAATAACCAAAAGTTTAACAAGTGCCATAAGTTTTAGTTAATTAAGTCAAAATTTAACTTGATTGTTTGATAACCCTAAGACTTGATCAAATTAATTTTAGCAATGTTAACTTAGATATATGCCTGATAGTAGCAAGCACATAAAACTTTAACCAAATTCAGCTTGCATGCAAAACTTTAACCAAACTTTTTAAGTTCAACTTGTAACAAGAGGTTTGTAAAATATAAAGTAAAAGTCACTGTGGAATTGACACAAGAGCTAATAACCTGAAAATGAATAGGAGTGACAAATCAAGTTTAAAAAATGTATGCCGACTGGTAATTTATAATGACCATTTCAATACAAAATGTCCCGGTGACCTTGATCTTTGACCTTCTGACCTCAAAATAATAGGGGTGCTCTGCTGGTCATGACTAACCTCCACATCAAGTTTCAAGATGCTAAGCCCAAGCGTTCTTGAGTTATCATCCGGAAACCACTTGGTAGACGGACTGACCGACATCTGCAAAATAATATACCCCTCTTCTCTGAAGGGGGCATAATAAATTCAGTCAGGAGTTATCTAACCTGATTGTTTGACGCCCCTTAAGACTTAATTGAATTTTAAATAAATCCCATAAGTTGTTACAGAGGTAAGTGCATGATGGTACCTTGCATACAAAACCACATTTTCAGTCAAACAAGGGTCATAATTTGAATTTTTTACACAAGTGATAAAACCTGACTGTCTGACACCCCTGAAGACTTTAATGAAGTTTAAAATCAATCCCATCTGTGATTAATAAGATATGTCCATGATAGTACCTTGCATGCAAAACTTTAATTAGAGCAGCAGAACTGAAGCAAAAGTGACTGTAATACCCCTCTGTATTCTTCGAGTATTCGAGCTAAAAGGGCATAAATCTGTCAAAAATCAAAACAGAGCTATGGAGATTGTTTCCTCTGATGTAGATGCTGATGGTAAAAAATATATTTCAAGTTTAAAGTCAATACATTGGATAGTATCAATGCCTTGGATATTGGGATATACCTTTGATAATACCTCTGATAATATCCAGAATCCAGAAAACAAAGCATGTCATAAAAGTTTAACCTTACAATAGCAGTATAGCACTCACGGTGACCTTGACCTTAGAGGTCATGGGTCACACTCCCACATATAGTTTGCATGTATGTTGTACTGTACTGATGACAAGTTTCATTAAGATGGGAGCTGTAGTTGCAAATACATATTAAGTAAACGAAGCTTGCCATAAAACTTTCACCAATAAGACAATGCCGCCGCCGCCAACACAAGTCGAAAAGCTCCCCTTATTTTTCGATTTAGTCAAGCTAAAAATCAATACAAACTTACCTAATGGAACTATTTCAATACTTCGAACAGTGGAGTTTATCTCATTTGACACAACGATGTCATAGAACCCGAACTTCTCCTTTGAATCTATCATGATGCTAATAGTAGACCTTGTCCCGTCCGTTTTAATTTTGTGTAAAAATACTGGCAAATCCACCTCTACATGAGATTTTGAAACAGTGTAGATGAAGTCTGTTTGTCTTGAGCCATTTACATTTTTATAGCACTTGACGTCAGACCCTTCTACATTAGAGTAATAGTCAAGCAGTAATGTAACATTTTCCTTCAATTTTCCGGAAACTTTCTCACTCAAATGTATCATTATTGGGTATGCTGAAAAATACAAAATGTTATCTGTTACACATATTTTAGTAGTAGTAGTAGTAACTAGAGGGCCAAGATGGCCCTAGATTGCTAACCCCCAATGTGACTGATATTCAACCTTAAACCAAAATATCATAAACACAAATATTCTGTTTGAAATTAACCTTGACAAAAGTAAGCATACTGACCAATTCACATGATGATTGATTATAAAATGTGACTTCTAGAAGGTTTTTCTTGAATTTGACCTGGTGACCAACATTTTAATCCAGGTGATTCACATTTAATCTTGACCTAGAAATCATCAAGAAAAACACTCTGACAAATATTTTATGGCAACTGGGTGTTACATGTGGCCACCAGAGTGTTAACAAGGTTCCGATTTGAATTGTTCCAGTGACATGGGTAAAGGTTTTTACCCCAAGTAACCTAGTTTCAAACTTGACCTAAAATCATTGGAAAAACCATTCTGATCAACTTTTATAAAGATTGGATATTAAGCGTGGCCTCTAAAAGTTAACAAAATTTACCTTTGATTTGATCGTGTGACCTTGATTTTGACCCCAGTTGACCAAGTTTCATTTGACCTAAAACTCATTAAGAAAAGCATTCTGGCCAATTTATACGAGAGAAAAAAAAAGAAGTGGCCTCTAGAGTGTTAACAAGGTTTATCTTTGATTTGACAATGTGACCTAATTTTTGACCACCATACAGCTATAATTCGAACTCGACCTTTAAAATCATTAAGACTAACATTCATATCAGTCTTCATGATGATTGGGTAATTAAATTTAATGTGGTCTCTGTAATGTTACATTGTAGCAAGGTATTTCTTTTATTTGACGGTGTGGCAAAGTGTTTGACTTCAGGTGACCCAGATTCAAACTTGGCCTAGAAATCATTGAGACAATATTCTGACCAATGTTCTCTAGAGTGTTAACAAGGTATTTCTTTGATCTGACCATGTTACCTCAGATGACCGAGAGTCGAACTTGACCGACAAATCATTGAAATAAACATTCTGACCAATTGTAATGAAGACTGGATGTGAAATCTATCTAAAATGTTAACAAGGCAAGTGTGAACAGACAGATGACTGGGGCAATTTGATTTTTGTCGGTCTTGGCCAAGATATTAGTCTGGTAAAGATCTTTAATTTAGTGAATATTGGTAAAGAATTGTTTAAGTTGGAGAGAAGGAAATTAAAAAAAGTTGTCTAATTTTTGCAATTTAAGGGCAGTAGCTCCAAAGTGGCTTGGCCAATTTGGCTGGTTACTGGTCTTGGCTGAGATATTAGGCCAATGAACACTCGGAGCAATTTTAGTGAAAATTTGTTTAGGAATTTTTTAAGTTAGAGAGCGGATACATAAATTCACACCAAGTCTTGCAAAGTTTCCATTAGAGTTGTTGAAGTAAGAGAGCGAACAAGTCAACTGTTTGAATGCTGCCCCCCCCCCTCCCCCCACCCGTGGATAAATGAAACTATTGTCCAGACAGATACATGGGAAAGACTAGATGATATGGTTCCTAAAAACTTCAAGCAAAACACTTTCAGCGTTTTGTTCTAACAGGGCTCAATCATTTTGGCAGCAAAGGGAGGAAATTTGCAAGAAAAAAGTGGTACATAATAACAAAATAGAAGTAAATGTAAGGACTGAATGCCAGGCTATAATATACTCAGCAAAACTAGAAACGTCCCTGTTTTATAGCCGGTGAAG